>JAAXNX010001414.1:0-18025 GCA_036491905.1 Folsomia manolachei | reverse complement strand
CAAAATGATGCCGAGCGCACGCTACTTAAAGAGCGGATGAATCAAAAAATTGCGAACGCATGTTAAACATAAGGATGTGTCGATTTTTAGGGGGAAGTACTATGAACGGGTTTAGCTAGTGCAATCATAATCGCGATGCTTGTAACCTTTGGTGCTATCATTCATTATACTTATCCCTGTTTTTAATGAGAGTAAATTCTATTACACATTTACAATAAAGCTGTAAACTTTTTGATTGAACTATTTCACGAAACAATTTACTTTTACCTTGAGATGAAATTCAAAATTTTAACAATCTTTTTCGCAAGCGTGTAATCATTATAATGTAGAGAATTAAGGCGTTTCGCAAAAGAGAACACTTGCTTGCGTATGAATTTGACCAGACAAAGCTATAGCATTGCTACTGGAAGCATGAATTTATTGTAATGACACCAACTAATGAGTAATGGACGGGGATGGCAATGGTGGCATCTAGTAATACCTCATTATTACCTTTGCCAATCAACCTGATTGCGTCGTGATGTGGATTTACTCCAATATGTAACCAATCCAATAAACTATCCTGCAAACATTCCTGTACTCTATAGAAGAAAATTTAAGTGTGTAAAAAAGCGGCTAGGAGCTAAATCAACCCCAGTTTTGGTAAGGATAGATTAAATGAACGCTTGATCATTTGCAGGAAGTTCCGTAGATTTAATTCAATTGAATTTGAATAATGAGGCTGGGCTGGGAGGATAATTTATCTTCTTTTTGGTGACTCAAGACAAGACATTCAGACAAAGTCAAGTGGTACAAACAGAAATGTTCTGATAAATAGGTGAAAAAATTCTGGAATGCTTTTGTACCAATTTTGGTAAGCAAGCTGCTTAGTTTGTAATGTTAGTTAATTTTCGGCATTTTAACATGCATATTGGTCGAAGCCTTAAAATTAATGCACAACAAGACACAATTAGAAACGCACTGCCGCAAGAAAAAAAAAAGTCCCAAGTCACACATACACCGCCCCCTCATTCCTTCCCTCGTCAGTGTCATTTAGATCTAAATCAGTCAAGTCAAGTCAAGCAGGTTTGTAAATCAGATCAGTTGTGTAATCAAATGGAGTGGAAAACAATTAGGGCAGGAAAATAAAGATAATTAAAGCCAAGATTAATGAAATGTTAATTAGCTCGCTTATTACAAGCTCTGAGGCAAGCTTATGCTTCTGTCTGAAACTAGGCAAGCAGGCAATTAATACGATCAATGTCGAGATTTCGAAACATTGAACCACAACAATGTCGTGCTTAGGCAGAATGTGATACGTATGAATAATACCTCGTAAATAACATGTTGCTGTTTACATACAAACAATTTAAATACAAGACGGCACCTTTAAATCTTAGTTCAACCTGTTGTCTTCCATAACTTATCGTTCAAATGGAGTGGAAAACAATTAGGGCAGGAAAATAAAGATAATTAAAGCCAAGATTAATGAAATGTTAATTAGCTCGCTTATTACAAGCTCTGAGGCAACCTTATGCTTCTGTCTGAAACTAGGCAAGCAGGCAATTAATACGATCAATGTCGAGATTTCGAAACATTGAACCACAACAATGTCGTGCTTAGGCAGAGTGTGATACGTAAGAATAATACATCGTAAATATTTCCATAACATGTTGCTGTTTACATACAAACAATTTAAATACAAGACGGCACCTTTAAATCTTAGTTCAACCTGTTGTCTTCCATAACTTATCGTTTCCCATCAGAGTCAGTTTGTATTGCGGACACAATGACGGTTCATTAACTTACTTAGCTTTGCACAACCCTTATCGAAGTGATACAATTAATTTAATGCAATTCATGTGTATTTAACTGGCACTAGAATAAATAAGTGTGTGGCATTGGTTGCTGCACAGTTATTGAACAAAGTCCTAGGGTTTGCCTTTGAAGTACATGCTTTTAGAATTTATTAAACAATATGTGGTTCTTTTTAGATTTTAATGAAATCATTTTATGTGTCCGAGTAAGTTTCAGCTAATATTTCCCAACTTGATGATGAGAATAGCTAATAAATTGTAATGGAGTAAGGTGGAAATGTGTAGTGAAAAATAATGATGACAAAATTGGTTTAGATTAGCTAAGGTGCGTATATATTCATCATTTCACTTTGTGATCTGATGATGGACAAGAGAATTTATTTTCTGACTCGTGTCATGTCATGCTACGTTCTACTATGCAACATGTTCGTGGAAAATGAACAAGAATCCCAATCAAATAGATAGACGATGCAACAATAATGTGGCGTAGGTGGTGGCGTTACTTTTTGTGTAAATAGAGTGCAAGTAACAAGTTGAACCAGTTTCGCATATGCCAAACCGACCTATTTGCTTTCAGTTTCATTTTGCATTGTCAGCTCCCTTATGGGCACTTTGCATAAGGAGCATTGTTGTAATTTTGCAAATCCTGCTAATAGCAGAAAGTCATTATTTTTTCACATCTGGCGGAATTACTCCTATTATAGCAGTAGTTCTCTTTTGTGCGGATCCTTCTTTTTTACGAGCTTAACAGTATGCGTAAGGAGGGATTATTAAGGTGAGTGATGCGAAATGTCAGCAATGCTTCAGCACGTTATGAAAAATTGTGGTAATTTATTGCTCGCGAATTGCGAGCTATTTTACTGAATGGAATAAAAAGAAATTAACACTTTGGATGATTGTCTGCAATTGTTGGGATAATGCAAATGGTATTGGGATATAGAATTGATGATTATTGCAAATAATATGTGCACGTACAATGAAACTGCAATTTTTTGATACCTCCACCACCTAACACCGTGGAATAGAATAACAATTTGCGTATAATGCGTAGAAAAATTTACCATTTTTGGTGACATGTAAAACTTTTGACTAGCTATTTAATCTCAGTCTCAAAAACGTATTACTTCCAAGATTCTCACATATTTCGGGCATTTATTTTAGAACAGTAAAATCAGCTTACCAATTTAAATTAAATGTGGACTGAGTTATTTGCTTGTCCACTGCTTTTACTTTATAAAAGCGTTGTGTGAAAATTTAAGTTCCGCGACTATTGTTGATTCAGCAGTGTCCAGTAAGTAGGTTGCTCAAAGTCTTATTCAAGATTACTACTCAAAACACTCGCAACAGAACCGTATGTATCATTTTGTTCTGTGGCAAGAAGTAATCTGAACCCAAGATCAACCATACTGTTTTACATATGTATGTAAAAGCTACACATTTTCAAATATGTAAGCAAATTCGACTTCTGTCGTGCATCTAACATTCAAAGAATTCCATAAGAGGGTGGAACTGGAATGTGCAAATTTCTGTAATATACAAGACCCGAGCAGAGTTGTACAGCAAAGCAGATTCTTTGCGAAATTGCAAATTTGCACAAACTAGCAAAAATAATAAGAAGGAATAGTAAATGTAAAAGTCGGAAGGAATGAAATGAGGCAAAATTACGTTAAATTTTTAAATCTCCAACTAACCAAACTCCCAAATCTCCTACTTGAATGTTAAGATAACACCACATTAAAATCTGTTGCAAATATTTTAGTCCACTCCACTTTACTGCATAGGAAATAAGGTTCTTTGGCTAAAATACAAGAATACAACCCACCCGACACTACTTACCATTTTACGTATTATCCTCGAGTGAGAGAGATGAGATTACATACTTGGGCTGTGGTTGAATCTGACTGGATGGATGCAAATGCAATTCGCAAATTGCTCTTCGCACAGAGTACAATTTTGTGGATTGTATGTAGACCGAATTCCCAAGTTGGAAATCTCTACCCGGCTTTGATGTGCAAATTACAAGGCGGACTAAGGGAATTTAAGCTAGCCGGAGTTTGGAATAAAACTTTGAGATGTTAGATATCTGTAATACCGAGATTGCGAATTTAGGTTATCAAGCAAATTGTTCTTGTCGTGTACTGCAATTTCTATTCCATCTCCTGCCGCTCATGATAAGCTAACATGACAAATAATAAAATAAAACCTGACACGAGCTGAGAATGGGATTTACAAATATTTTAGTTCTTGCACTTAAAACTTATTATTATTATATTAACACGGCATGACACCAGTTTAATTACTGTTTCACAACAAATTCACTCTCTTGTTTTCCAATGGGAATTGTAACTCTTGCAAATATCTTAAGTAGTTTCCACAATTTTTATCATTTCGCACATACCTAACTCAATGTAGTCCTGTGAAAGATTTTAAAAATTATCACAAACTTCTCAAGGAACAACATAATTATTGCATCCATTCCAGTGCTGGTTTCATTTGCATAAAGACTCATATTCATTTGTCCTCGCAACTGAAGTGTTTTTCTTCAATTTTATTTGTCACTCTCTTTGAACGATGCATTACTGCATATTATTATGAAATGTGTCAAAAATGTTTTATAAACATAAATTTTTGACAAGTTGAATGAAATGGATGAAAGTTTTCTCGTACTAAAGCACTTTAAGATGTATGCCCTACGTCTCATTTGACACTCATTTACGCAAGGCTCTTAATGTATGTAGTTTTTGCATTAAAAATTTTAAGAATTTTTTAGAGTTGAGCATGTCACACCTAAATTGTCTCACACCTTACATATCAACCTATTTATGTCATTTTTTGACAGAGATTTAAAACGTTTGCTGATGAATTGGCGTAAAAATAATAGTCTGTCGTATAGTTTTGATAGTGTGTTTCTAAACAAATGGGAAAATCGTATTTGCATGAATATCTTGACACAGTTATTTTAAGCCATCCTGCAAAGTTATTTCCATTTTCCCATCATTTTCCATAATTTCGATAAAATATTAATATTATCGACTCAGAATTGGTTCAGTCTCCCTTGGATTTAAAAACCGTATGGTACACTACCCGGTAAGTAGGCTTTTTACAATCTTCTTATGTCCAAAGTTAGTTTGGTTTAGTTTAACGAAACTTAGTTCTGTCGATGCTCTCGGCTGCCAAGTTTTTAAAAAGATTCTTATCCAAGCCATGCCATCACATTCCTGACGGAAAAGAAAATAAAAGCGAAATTTGAAAGATTTGAAAGGAAAGGATCAACTTCACATTTATTGTGCTTTGCCCACCAGCTTGACAACTAAACCATTGCATGGCATAATAAGAATTCAGCTTCAATATAAAAAAAGCTATCGACACGCACCACGCCTTGCTTGCCACATACTTTGGAACTTTGGTGTTTCACTCACGCTTCATCTTTCATGGAAATTCGCAAAATGTGCCTAACATTTGTTACGCATCGTTGGAAAAGTAGCCAAAAAGTCACACACAATCCAACCAGAATAGCGAAGGAAAGTAAACAGTAACACCCAAATCTCATATGGATGGAAGATAAGGCGAGGAAAAGCTTTCCCCGAAAAACTTCTTTCTCTCTGGATAATTCAAAATGCTATGTCAATGGTGGAATGTTTTTAAAACAGGAATTTTGTGCACTGTAGCGATATTTTAAAGTATTTGATTTACTTAGCAAGAGATATAATTTGAGTTAAGCAGGCTATCCGGAAATCAATAAATATTTCTAAGAAATGAATTATTATGTTCAGGTTGCGCTGAAATATTAATTTTTAAGGAAATGTCATATTTAGCTTGCCTTCACTAACGAAACTAAATAAGAGACAATGATAATGCAACAAGCTACGTTTTATCCTGCTAATTTTCCTGATTTATTGTGATTCTGTCTCATTGACAAATGTTTGGCATTAATTATGTGACACTACTAAGTCTGTAAAGGTAAATTAGACCAAGTATTTTACTTGATGAGTCACGACTACCAGATAACGCTTATTTCGTAATGTTTCTTCAGCACAATTTGTCACAAAATTACTTTCCCACCCTTGCAATGCCTTAATTCTCAATTTACAAATTTTATAAATTTGAATTGTAACTCCAACCACGACATAAAATGCAAAATACCGCAATCACCAACAATAGCTCGTACTTTCAGTTTCTGTAAATGTTCACACCTCATTACAATGTATTATTTTTTATTCACGCAAAAATTCTGACAAAGTGACACAGAAAAAATGCCTTGAAACTAAAAGTAGGCAACCAAGCACAAAAATCAAATGTCCCGTTTGATCAACTCTTGTCAAGAAGTTAATAAAATGGCTCAAGTCAAGTCAAACTAAAATGGAGTTAATTTTCTCAAGGATCACTCACATTCTAAAAGATGTAAAATAATGTCCGTTTAAAGCCTTGCATTGCCTTGCATCACAAAATGAATGATCAGGCAAACAGTTTAAGGCAATAAGAATTAAGGGGAGTGTCATTCACAGTGATGAATTGCATTCTATTGAAGTTATCCATCCGAAAAATAAGATTTATTTACAAATCATCACAAGAACAGATACCTTATTATGCTAGGGAATGGTTATGGAAGCCAAATAAATGATTTTAATGATTGGATCATATCAAGTCTTGAGGCTATGCTACTTGTGCCATGTGCTTGTAAATCGATATTAATTTTACATAATGGTCAAGACTGGAGATGAATGGGAGTTTGAGTCATGGGTGGCAATTGCAATTTGATCTGATTGTTTGCATTCATACTCAATACCAACATTTTTTTAAGGCAATAAGAATTAAGGGGAGTGTCATTCACAGTGATGAATTGCATTCTATTGAAGTTATCCATCCGAAAAATAAGATTTATTTACAAATCATCACAAGAACACGAACAGATACCTTATTATGCTAGGGAATGGTTATGGAAGCTTTAGCCAAATAAATGATTTTAATGATTGGATCATATCAAGTCTTGAGGCTATGCTACTTGTGCCATGTGCTTGTAAATCAATATTAATTTTGCATAATGGTCAAGACTGGAGATGAATGGGAGTTTGAGTCATGGGTGGCAATTGCAATTTGATCTGATTGTTTGCATTCATACTCAATACCAACATTTTTTTGAGCTCCGTCCGATTAAGGATGTACTTAATGCCAGACAATAAATTAAACTTTTATTTGTACTCAATCATTCACAATTATTGCATCTCGTAAACAGACAAGCGTCCTGATTACTTATGTAAGAAGTTTCAAGTATGGATTTTTTTGCAATATTTGTTCTGTAAGGTGATAATTTGAGTAGCTACAACCTTCGATATAATTATTTCAGTTGCTAAAACTAAAAATGTCCATCTTAAAATAAAATGCGGCAGCTATTCCAAATTGAATCAATCCTTGAAACTAGCTTGATTCATTATCAGCCGACTTTGACCCTTCATTTCATCCAATCGTCAACTCTGCCTGTAATTATGAAAAACCTTGAGATAATTAAACTTTTACAACGGAGGATGACTGACAATTAATTCACCTGTCTTAAGTCAAACCAAGATATAAAGAGTGATGGGCAACTGCAAAAGCAAATGAACTGTTAAAAAAGTTGTTGGCTGGTTCTACTTCGTTCATGTACTTCCTTCTTGTTTATTATGTATGTGACATGCTAACTGGTAAAAAAATTAGACGAAAATTCATGGCACAAGCCATCATCATCCAATTCAATCGAAATGAAACAAACAAATGAATGAGCCGACAAGGTTAATCAAATGCAGTGCAGTTTACTCTGCAAAAAGTTCGTGAAACTTAACCCAACTAAAATGCAATCCATGTAACTTAATAAAATAGGTGAGCTTCTGAATTATAATTGAAAGAAATGACATCAAAGTTCACCGTCTCTCTCAAATTACTCATTTGTTTACAACTTTGCTTGGCTACTACCCAGGTTGCTTTACCTGAACAAATATGTAGTTGTATTTTAGAGTTATGACTTTGACATTGCTCCACTATCACTAGTTATCATTGTCAATTAAATGCGTTTGCATTGTCCAAAGGACGCCGACCACAAGCTGAAAAAATAGATCAAAACCAAGCAACAACTAGGAATGACATTCTTTTAACAGGCTGCGATAATACTTGCTCTGCTCCTGTATAGTGGGGCTCCTGTTGGCAAAGTCATATAATCTGCATTTTTCATTAACAGTATTGGATTATTAGCACAGCCAGTTTAGAAGTACATGTTACAGTTTAGTTACTACTCTTTGGCGGTCTGCATTTGTTTGTTGGGATTTGGCATTCCATACATTCATTAGTTGTTCAATCAGCCATAAGTATGATGATGAAGGAGATGTAACTAATTTAACGGTGGATAATAAAATTAGTTAGATACTTGTATATATGGTGAGATGACGAACTTGGACGTGGACTGCAGTAATCAAATATTTTTATAGCAAGAGCAGCATGCTTTTGTTTCATTCAGTTGGGACATGTCATTATATGAATGCATATGCATATTATTGTTGGCATATGTGTAGATATTGATATGTAGCTTACTGGATTTGGCATATCTTTTCTAGTTGATCTTTTGTTGTACAGTTTCATTTTGGGTGTGGTCTATTCTTCAATATTTTGTTAGCTAGGCTTTAAGCATGGATAATGGAGTTAATGGAATACTGCTACTGCTACTTCGTACTTTTATGTGGCTAGTATTTTTTTATTCTTGCCAATGAAAAAAATTTTTAGGTTTATGTACGAAAATACAGAAGCATGGAGCATACGTTAAAATCTTTGCATTTACAATTTTAATGCGTTGACCGAAAAATTATCGCACTTTATTTTTTACTGTCTTGCCACGAGCCTTGTAAAAAGACAAAACAAGCTGCATCCTACCTTAATTTACTAATGACGAACGCCATTTAGTCAATGGTGCAAAAAACGGAAGACGTGTAAATAACAAAAGCTTAAAATTGGAGTAACATTACACACATATTGTGTTAATGATAACGTTGTGCAACAATTGACAGCCAGTAGACGAGACAAAGATTTCCGTAGCAAGTTTTTTGTACTCTGAGTATCTTATAGCCCGACACTTTTCATTTCGATATTTTAGGCATCATTCCTAATCCAACTAACTGAAATTGCATTATTTTTTAGAAATTGTTCTTTGCAACAATTGAGCTACTCCTGTCCATCTGCATCTTGTCAATTACTACCTGAATGAACTAAAATCGAATCCCATTCATCCAATTTTTAGCTTTTCTACAGCTGAACTCATTTCCTTCTTAGAACCAACATCCAGCCCATCTCTCATTTTTGGCTTGGTTTGACATTTCAGTCTCGTTCACGCAATCAAGTCAAGTCCAACTAAGATGCATTTTATAAATTTATGACTTGCCTAAAAAATTTGAAATGCTGATTGAATACAAAACACAGTGTGGGTTGAGGAATTGCATGATAATGCAACCAACTAATAGCTGAATTTGGTAACTTGTTCCAACTTCTTGTTCTAAGCAATTGTATTGTCCCTCACTTCACAATTTAGGTGGGAGAGGCCGTGAATGAATGAATGCCAAATTAAATTCAATTTGGAGCAAAATAACTTCTTCGTTACGCAAACACTTTTCCATTGTGCATAAAATGCTAAACTGTTTAGCACCCAATATTTGGCTTGATTGAGATAAATGAAAGTAAAAAAAACGATTGATAGAAAATATATACGGAAAACTCCGTAAACTGTCAAATAATCAAGTTTTGCAACTTGTAAACAAGAGCAAATTTTAAAAAAACAGTTGCAAAAATGAATTAGGCAGACGATTACATTAAACTAACACCATTTTATAGAACTACAACCATTTATCTCTAAGATCGTTAATTTGTTGTAAAGTTTGTCGGAGAATCATAAATTTCAATTTCATGAACAAATTTTAATACCACCCATTTCACAGTTTTTTAATTTCATGATCATACTCAATTTGAGTGGACAGGAAGGTTACTTCTTCCATTTTCCTTGTGCAACTTGATGTCATAATTCATGGTCAGCGTGACACATTGAACAGTCATTCGATAAAATTTGACTCAGACGATATTAAATCTTGCAATGTCTCAATTGTTATAAAAACTGCTCTACAAGCATGACACACTACTACAGAATTCGTTGACATATGCATTTTCTAGAGTAGATACAAGCAAGGATATTTTTGCAATCTAGTTTTAGTTTATGACATGTGGTAATTGAGCCGAAGTGAATTTAAACGTTCTGCAATTCTCTAATTTAGCAAGTACCTTGGTTTTAATATCTAAAAAAATATTGAAGCCACGACGTCAGTTAAAGAGTTTTAATTACAATCTGTAGCTAAACGATAGATTCTAAATTCCCATGAAATGACATTATTCGTCAATTTTTTCTCACAGAGTAGCAACAAATGGAGCTTATTTCACAACCTTGGTAAACGAGGAAGGTGTAAAATATGACATGTGAGGACATGTGAGAGTAATAAAACACTGTTTTTGACACTGTTTCACATCGTTTACTTGTACGTGCAAATATGTCGTGTGTCTTGCACAACTTTCTTCTTCATCTTAATTATTTTTCTAAACAATAACATAAGTACCATGTTAAAAACACTAATAACGGAACGAAATGCAGAAGTACGGTATGCTTGTCATATCATTTACTCTTTCCTGTAAAACATGCTTATAACCAATCTTCTGTTTTATCGTTTTCAATCAATAACAAAAACCCAATTACATAAAAATAGAATTAAACATTATTCTAAATCCGAGACAAAATAGACAACAAATAAATCCCTGCTAACCGGTAAACGCCTCTCATTCTTTCTTGTCTCCGTCTGCTCTTTTTTACCACGTTCGCCGCCGACCAGAAAAGTCCAGAAACATTTGTGAACCAATAAGTAGTAACAGATTCTCATACAATTATAAATAAATTGCAATTAAAGCTACTTGGCCAGTAGGCGGATCAAAATTCTGATCGAACTGTCCAACTTGGTAAAACTAATGGAAATCGGTAAACATCTTATCCAGCTCCCACAAACTCCTGTTACTGTAAAGGTGCAACCAAGTCTCATTTTCAGTGTCATAGGCCTCAGATGAAATGGGTGGGTTAGGTTAGTGAGGTCGAGGTGGTGGGAGGAGATGGATGTAACGATTTTTAGTTCGTGTTCCATAAAACAAAACATTATCCCAAAATAACCCATGAGATGAACAAAGGTTTCATTTTCATGTTTCCTCATTTCCCATGAGCTCAGCACTAACTAAACTAATTCCTTTCTCATTCTCCGGTAGGTAAAATGCTTACAACTCCCAAATTCAACTGGAGAATGTTTCATCTTTACCCGTAAAATAGGAAAATGGGAAGGATACCAATTTTCCTAGTGCAACTCACTGCAACTGTACTGAACCTGACTGACCGACCCACATTCATCTTTATAGGATTTTGGGTAAAGTAAAAGAATGGGAAGTAGGCGTGTTGTAATTTATTTAGTATTTTGAGATATGTATGTAAGGAGAAGGAAAGAGCCCAACTTATTTATCATTCACCTTTTGCATTTTACGTTTTCCACACCCATTTTCTAATGCGGTTCATGAGATCATGGGATGAGGTATTTGAAACTGGTCTGGAAACCTAAAATCCGATGGAGGAAAGTAAAAAGTTTTACTATTTGCATCAGAAGAAATCAGTCAATTAGTATAATATAGTAATGAATTAAATGAAGTGACACGCTAATTTTACCTTAGCTTCAAAATCAGTATTTTCTTAGGTGGTACATGGCGGAGAGAGGTTTTAATGCATGAAAATTTTATTATCAAGTTGTAACACCGTGACACAAAATGAAACATTTCATGCGTCGTTTAACAGTGAATGTAGTTTGCATTTATGATAGTTGTTATTTTAGCTGATAGTCTTGAAGTTATTTAAGTGGTCGTTTTCATCCATTGCTGTCGCTTGTGCCGTTGATTTCCTCCAGGTCTAAATCCTGCAATGTTGCATTATTGTGTCAAATAGACCCTGATAAAATATTATTATTTGCTAATTATTACTGCTCATTTCCAAACTCTTTTTAAATCGATTCTGATCGTAAATGTCTTGATCTGATTCCACCATAAACTTATTTGGGGCAGGATCCTCTGCGTTCAACATTACGTTCATTGTTCCATCTACGCCATCAGAAATTCTCGAGTTTACATTCGTAACTAAAAAATGAAATGAAAATTTTTAAATCAATTCAAATCGACACATTCTAATGTTTTGGATTTACCAGTAATCAGAAGGACGACGATGATCAAATTTCCGTACATGATTGGGGCCGGACACTGATCGTGAGCTTCAAAATTTGCAATTTACAGCAATATTACAGTATCGTCAAACCTCAAATGACCAATAACTTTTAGCTAATAATCAATTATGAAATGCTTATGCACACTAATCAATTATTAAAACTCTAACACTTCACTTGCGGTAAGGAGAAAACAAAATAGGATATTCATTCAACGAAGTTGACCCAGTTTCCTGGTTGAATATAATAATGAGACCAACATGAATACGACTGTTTCGAAAACAATCCTTCTGCTGTTAAAATTAGTAAACTGACACAGTTTCCAAAATTGTTTTCAATTTATGCACATTGTTCCAAGTAGTGTTTCCGATCTAAAGTTTGAGCTCCATAATTCATTGTCCATCCCAACAATCCATTGAGACACATTTAATTATGGTACGCATCCGGGATCATTGCATTATCTTCCTGCATCCCGTTCAGACAACATGAAGTTCTTACTGCCCATCGTTCTGATGGTGCTGGGTAAGGTCAATTATTTGAAAGCGAGTTTTATATGCATTTCCGAAATTGTAATCAAATCCATAAAATATTTATTCAGTTGACGGTGGCCTAGCTGGAAATGCAAACAACTTGGAAAGGAAAATTGACCCGGGCGTTGAGGCGTCCGCATTAATACACCAGGACACTGATGCATCCACTCTTACCCGGTACCGAAGGGGTATGGCTGGATTCGGAATGGATTCACCAATGTCTCTCTTAAATGCTCCATTCGATGCAGATACGTTGTCCATGCCAGAACTTGGGCGTGGATCCCGTGGCACAAATAAGAGTGAGGTTTTTCAACTCTACATTTAGAGAAAGTTCTTAGATTTTAAAAGTTAAAAAAAATTCAACCGCAGAACCAAAAAAGAGCTCCAGAAAGGACAAGGAATTGAAGTCTAAAAAATCCAAAAAGAAGAAATCAGACAAGAAACCCAAGAAGTCATCCAAGAAGGATAAATCTAAAAAGGAGAAGAAGCCGAAAAAATCCAAAAAGAAGCAACCAAAAACTGAAAAACCGGAGAAGATAGAAGCAGATGAAGAAGAAGAAGAAGGCGACGGAGGGTACGAGACCCCATCGGGACGGGGGATGAGCCGGCCATGGAAGGTCAACCCCTTGGACGTGGTATCCGGATCAGTGCCTGAGCTATAATTGATATTAAGCGAAAATTGGTAAAATTTGATTTGGTGAATTATCCAATCTAATCAAGCTTAAAGACGGATAAAAATTTCGCATAGATAAATAGGGTCATGTGTATACTAAAATAATTGGGGTCACGGTTTAAATAAAAAATTGCAGCTTCCACATTTCTTTTGCATTACGCATTTACGTATTGGCTAATTTAATTTGGCGGAGTTGACGAGTACATATATTTCGCTTCGTTCGTAGAGATAAACAATTTCCAGGAAATTGCAAAGTAAACATTTTCTAAACTTCACACATGCACAAATAATTGAAGTTGATAGAGTTGTATTACAAATATAATTTTTAAATGCAAGAATTAAAACGTTGGTAGGTAGTCAGTGATAACCACACAAATATCGACTTCGGAATTGTATCTGATTAATATCTGTTCATGTACTTAGAATCCCAGACCGGCTACCGAAGCAGTATCAGGACCCTCGAAGTCGACCTTCTGAGGATGAGAACGCCAAATATTTCGTTCTGCAAAAACAAAAGCCACGGTTTTTAAAAAAACTTCATTTAAGTCATATCAGTTGAGAGCTAATAATTTATCTCAATATTTAACGAACCATTGCTCGTATCATCATTAAACTTTTGAGTTCTATCCTCCATCCGCCTTTCCAGATCTATTTTTTCGTCCGAGTTTAAAACCCGAAAAGTGTTAATGTGTCGTTTTGAAGTGTCCGACTCCAGTCTCCGTAATCTGTCACTGATGGTGGGTTTTGGCACATTTCGTCTAATTCCAAGTTTTCTACCAGTCCCACTTACTCGGCGATCAAATATGGTCGAGGAGAAAGCGCCTGCGACTACGATTAAAAAGACAAGGAATGAGATTAAAAGGTTTTATGAAAAAAAAATTCAAGTTTAAAATTCTGAAGTTTCTCAAATCAAGAGTTTTGTAAAGGCAGTACTACCACTTACACAGGTATGTGATGAGAAGGACAAAAAATAGCAGGTGGGCACGCATTGTGGTGTTGTGCAATATTTTTATAGAATGTCAAACGTGGTGTTAACAATCTGTCAAAATAGTTTATGGATTTAACAACTTAATTTTTCACTGAACAGTTTAAATCCACCGTGAATAACTCCTCGGATTGAAGTGCAAAATGCATACACTGCAATGAACAAAATGTAATGATTCTGACTTTTTAAATGTATTCCTTTTTATATGGTGTTTAGTTTAGTAAGGTTGGAATTATTTAACATTACATCACAACTCCAGAAAAGCGTTGTTGAATTAAAGTTTTAAGTCATTCATTTACTTACAGCCTGTAAATTACAGCTTATTCAGATTTGCTCCTTGCCATTGGCATTTTTTTTACCGAGTATCAAACTCTTCTTGCAATTCGACACTTTCTAAAAGCGATAATTATATTGGAATGGGTTTATTACTTTGCTAAATTTTGCTTTACCATGATATAATTGAATACCTTATCCAGCAAGCCTGACACAGGATGAAAACGCTGTCCATAGTACCACAGAAAAATCCTGACGTCTCATTTTACTTGTGATTAGTTAATACTCACAGCTATTGATAAATTTTGCTTAATACTCCCTGAAAAATCAAGCCTAACTAAACTGCACCACGATTTAATTCACTGAGGATTAAAGTCATGATTGAGTTTGAGGATAAGAGGCGATAACACTGATTTTGACCACGTCAGCATTTTTCATATGCTCATATTTGTGGTAATGCATTATACATAGCAAGCTATAAGAAATTGCAATGATTTTAAACAATACTCAAACAATGCGGAGACGGTTAACATTGAAAAGTCATTCATTTTAATTACTTATTTGCCTTAATTGTATTTGCTTAACTGGACGACTAATACTTTTGGATGGGAATGAATAACAGTAGTCGACAAAATTGAAGTCTACTGCAAATTACGATGCATACCTAAATGAGATATAATTTTACCTATGGATTGGTGAGCTTTTCTCAAGAAAAAAGGTTTGAAACATCGAATCAAATGTTAACGCGCCGTGTCCCCTCCTTTGACCTATTTAATTGGTCAATAATATTTTGCATAACAATAAAATTGGATGCCAGTCAGTCGAATTTCCAGTAAATGTTTTCTGTCTTTTTTGTAATCATAATTTCTTTAACCGTGTTGAATGCAGAATTGTGAATAATTGATTCAGAATTATTACATTTTATATTCTGCAGAACTGTATTAACGCCGTTGGAATAAACTGGATTGTCAAATATTTGGCAATGTCATCAAAACGGAAGCATAGAACTTTGTCTCTCATTTTTTTTTCAAAAAAATGTGACATGAAATTCGAGGAGGTAAAATTTTATGGAATCCAATCCTTGAATTAGAAAGAAAAATCAAAAAAGTTATGCAACAGAAATTTTTGTGCTCGTCTCATATTCAACGCTGCCATTTCCGCGAGTTTTGGCAAAAACAATCAAGCTTTGTTGTCAATTTAATGTGCTTGCATATGTGCAACGCAACAATCGGAAACAATGGAGAACTCTCCGGAAAGTGACAGTTCCAACACATCTACGGATAAGTCTGGCGGAGACAAAGAGGAAAAGTTAGTCACAGAAGATGAAGAGAAGAAACCATTACCTCTGCCTGTTGATAACAGTAAATCAGTTGACCCTGCCGCAGACAAAATTGTGACTCTGGACAAAGACGATGATGATGATAACCCAGTTTCCGGAGTGAGGTTGAGAATGGAAGGAATCTTTGAGGAAGATGACGACGATGATGATGACGTGGTAGTAATTCCTAATGAAGATTCTCAAAATGATGTAAGACAAACTGAAAAACATTCAGATATTTTGGTAACATAAATGATAGCTCACAATTTTTAATGAATGGTTAATTGAATTTTTCAGGATATTCCCGATATTCAAAGCATGCTGCATATGAGCTTTCGGGAGGGAGACAGCCAAGAAGACCAAAGCAGTGATGACATTATTGAACTTAATTCTTCTGAAGTGATTCAAACAGAATATGAATCTCCTACCAGAAGACCACAAAGAGCAGCGGCTGCAACTACGATTAGGGTATGATGACTAAACTGTGTTTATGAAGGGGAATTTTTAATTATTTATTTGGGTTCGTTCAGGAAATATCTTCTCATGAAATTGATATCGAAAGGAGTAGCAGCAGCAACATTGTCAGGCCGAGATCCCACACATGCTGCTGATGGAGGAGCTTCACAGAGAGGAATACAGACGTACCCTGCAGGACAAAGAGTATTGCAGCAACAATGCACTAATTGTAAAAAGGTTTGCTGAACAAAAAATATGAATAATTTATTGTGAGAGACAGCTGCCAAGTGCGTTATTTTAATTATTTATTTGGTTTCGTACAGGAAATATCTTCTCATGAAATTGATATCGAAAGGAGTAGCAGCAGCAACATTGTCAGGCGTCGAGTAGGCCGAGATCCCACGCATGCTGATGGAGGAACTTCACAAAGAGGAATACAGACGTACCCTGCAGGACCAAGAGTATTGCAGCAACAATGCACTAATTGTAAAAAGGTTTGCTGAACAAAAAATGATTTTAGCTGGTGGTCAACTGAATGCAAGGTTGTTATTAATTGTCTGCTTTTCCTAATTGCAGCGAACCATCTGCGACATAAAAGTCCAACAGTTCGGGACGGACGTTTACTTTTGTAATAACGCTTGTTTCAGCAAACACAGAAAACTACTTCATGACAGTTTTGTCAATCGCAGTTTACCTTGTGCTAATGTCAATTGTGGGATTCGAAAAGTGCATCAAAATACTGATCGGACATATTACTGGGGGACTATGAACTTTTGTTCCGATCGCTGCGTTGGTAAGTTGGAGATGATGGTCAATTCTTGGTTTCCTGTACCATTTTGATTTTACTAAAAGAGACATGTTTTTACTTTGTTTGTTTTAGGAGCGTATCAGACAGATGTTGGAGGTCAATGTGCTAATTGTTCAAATAACGTTCCATGGACAAGCTTAGGGAAATATTGTATTCGATTTGGTAAGTTCATCGATGAAAGTTTATGAATAAGAATGTTTAATAATTTCCAACATGTTTCTAGGGTCTGACATTCGACAATTTTGCTGTGCCCCATGCTTGGAGTCTTTCAAGAAAAATGCTCGGGTGTGCTTTCACTGTCAATTAGATATCAAACGTTTACAAAATGTGATTTTGGCGAATCTACCAGCTAAGCAATGCCCCAAGGTCTTTTGAATTATTAAAAAAAAGTATTAATTAGTTAAACCAATACTATTTTACTCAACATCAGGAATTCTGCTCTCAAACTTGTGTGGAGATGTACGTTGAGCAAAACATCAACAATACAGGATCACAGTCATCCCATGGAACTTGTGTTATATGTGGAGAACATCGGCCGTGTTTTAAAGAGTTAATCAACAATGATCAGGAGTTAATCGATGCTTCACATAATGCAAAAACATGTTCGGAACAATGCTGGACAAAGCTTTTAGATGCGAAGCGTATTAGTAACCCCGTCAAGTGTGAGACGTCTTGAAATATGTGAACCTAACGTTTTGTGACAACCACAACAACGCAGCTCAATACATTTCAACTAGCAACAAGGTGCATGGGTTCTGTTCGCCGACCTGCAAAAATGTATTCGTACTGAAGAACAGACAAATACTGGCTTGCATCTCTTGCAAGGTACTTAACAATTTTATTTTTTTCAAAAATTTAAGTAGAGCTATTTAACTAGCTTTTAAGACG
>JAAXNX010001413.1:0-18032 GCA_036491905.1 Folsomia manolachei | reverse complement strand
TTTACCCCTCCCTTCCACCTTTACCTTGTTTTATCTGCAGAGCTAAAATTCACCCTACTCCTGACTCATCTCCCGTCATTTCCAATCAATGACTACATTGTTCTGGACCGAACTATTTCCTCATGTAGCCTACATCATGTAGGCACTCGTGCTGCAGGTAGAGAAGTAGTTGTCTATTAATATACTTGAGTAGGCTGCTTACTAGAATGTGCATCCCGATACTTTACTAGAATAAAGTAGACCCTAAAAGAAAGTTCGGAACTCCGAAGTATGTGGAGAAAGGCAGTTAGGGTGGCAAGGGCAGCTTTATAAGAACAACAACACTGCAGGATGGACGATGTACTCCATTGAATACGATGGACAGGACGAGGACCTTGCATGAATTGTGTTCGGATTAAAACTTTCTCTAACTTGTGAAGAAAGTCATAGTGTGCTTTCTCCACTACTTACTTGTGTCTTAACGAGTTTCTCGAAATAATGACGAACTTCATGAACTCCTGGAGTAAAAGGTGTTTTCATTTTCGAATCTGTCCATCTCCTCTCCCCTCTCCTTCCTTCCTTTCCCTAGAAGACAGACAGTGAAGTATTTTCTCTTATTCTGGTCTGGTTAGCATCCGTCCAGTCCTGGTTGTCTTGTCGATTGCCCCTAGTCTGCCCTTTTCCTCCTGCCTGCCTTGTGTTGATTGTACATGTCCACTTAATGGATTCCTGAGGGATGGTTGATGATGGTGGGATGGGAATCCCGTATTTATAGGCTATCCATCCAACATTCTCTCATGGTCATAGTATGGTCATATACTATGGTCTACTTCTTACAAGTACTTACGACTCAGTCTTACAGGAACAACTGTCCCAAATAAAGGTGAGATGGAATGAAGTGAGGGTGAAAAATGGGAAAAATGTAGACTTTACTCCAACTCCTGAATTCCTTTACCACGGTATGATGTCTTATTTCAAGCCATAGTTTGCCTTGTGTGTGACGGTGTGAGTTGTGAGTTGGCATATGAAGTGGAAATATTACATTGCTTCCCGACTTTCTTTTGCTTTCTCTCCACTTTTGTGGTTCAAACAAGTCAAACTTTTGTCAACCATTATTTCTCTCGGTTGAGTTAACATGAAACCCGGGTTTTCTTATGGGATCGGATTTTGTTTGGTAGACTATTTTTATTTATGTAGAAACACTTTGGTTCTGGTAGAGTTTGACTGACTTTCACGCAAAATGATGACAATAGGTCAACCGTTCAGAATCTGTACTCCTGGAGCAGAGAGATATTCAAAAATAATGTGGAGTCATATATTTTATTCACTTTCACCCCAAAACCTGGAAAACTGGAAAACAGGTTTTTTGCTTGTTTATAATCCATATATTGGTAACAGTTGCATTTTCCTTATACCGTGTGACTTACTTGTTGGTTGGGTCGGAAGGAAATGAAATCAACAGTGTATCAGTAAACTCAGGTACAATACAATATCCAAGTCTCTGGTTAGGAAGCAAGTCAAACGTGAATATAAATGGATTCCGCTGGTTTTGTGGCATAGTTGGACATGGACACGAGGAGATAAGGTATGAAATATTCTGATTCGAGTTGAAGTTGAACCCATCCATACACAAATTGGATGGTGTTAGCTTGGTTTTCTTGATGTGATGGAATCAATACTTTCCACTTGGTTGCGGTATCCAGGACATGAATACCTTGCCTTGTTTTGAAAATACGGGCTAGAATCTCAGTTAAATGACGAGATTTAAAAATATTTCAATTTGCCTTCGTGTCATGTACACATATATAAAAATTATCGCCAACTTTCTCCCGTCATTCATTTCTTTAGTCAGTCGCCTACATCTTGAACAACTCGAGTCAAGTGTTTGGATGATTGCTCGTCTGCGGTGGAATGAGACTGGGTTTGTTGTAAATATCAAGGCTCACCACGGTCATGGTATGATTTATAAAGAAAGCCATGCATTCACTCTTTACTAACTTTAGTAGTAAGAGCATCCGGTTTGGTTTGATGAAAATGCTCAAAGGGAGAAAACTGCTGATGTCGGCATCTCGCCCTGCCTTTCACTTAGCCGTCCATTGGTCTCTATGCAGCTTTCTCCTTCATTTTCATTCCCATTTACTAACTTGGAGTTGCTCTATTGGGGGAAAACACCTTCCATTTACAACACCTGACTGGCTGACATGTTCAATGGCTGCCAGGTTGTAATAAGAAATCTCCCCCACCTCCGACTAGTCATTGATTTTGCATGGAGAAAGTAAGTAATGGTCCAATCTGAGTTGACATGTTCAGGAAACTTTACCTAGCTTAAGAGCTATTTCTAAGTATAAGCATGTTTTACTCTAATGACATTACCCTGTAGCAAATAAATATTATTTGTGTTTTATTTACTATTTTTTGCACTTTTAGTTCGGAGTAGGATCTAATTCGTGTTTTGTGGATTAAGTGGGCCACGAACTTTCCGCAATACATATATTCGCTTTATTCTGGTGAATTCTATTAGTTTGACGAAGAAAGATGATAGACATCTTTGCCCTGCTCATTTGGCGTTTCCATCATTTTTTTTCTTTTTTGGCTTGGCTCAACTTACCTGCTTGACTTTGTGAATGACAAGGATAACACTAAGGAAAGGGAAGGAATGTGTGATTTGATGCCAGAGTTGGTTGATTGCTTTATTTGTAAAAGAAGTGTTGTCTGTCATGCTCTGTACCATACTTGAGTTCCAGTAAAGGCAAGGCAAGCAAATCGAGGACATCCATTGTTATCGGGATGGAGAAAGTTTAAGGTGAGTTGAGTCTGATGGCTGGTTGGCCTTTCATTTATTAGGAGATATCTTATTTGCTGTGAGTTTACTATTTATTCGGTCTTGCACTGAACAGACAGCTATCTGTTTACTGCGTACTTGTGTTTTGCTCCTATTATTGAATAAATTTATGTTCAATTGGCAAACTGCGTCGGTAAGATGCCAGGTACGGTTATATAATTGACTGCATTTGTAAAAGGAGCAAGGTTAGAGTTCTTGAACTTAAATTCACTTAAAAAGTGACGAGCATGAAAAGTTACATATAAAATGTCTAATCACACCTGATATTTATAGACCCAAAGAAAACATTCTTCCCTCTTTTATCTTGGGTAGAATAGAGTTTGCAGAGGAAAGTAGAACATTGAAGAGCACTTAAGGATTGTTTATACTGCGTAGAATAGGTAACACACAGGAAATCTTGGATTTGTGGTATCATAGCATTCTATTAGCTACCATGCATCATTATAAGCTTTCTTATGGTATAGATTTTTACCTGAACATAATCTCAACTAGTACTTTCCAATTCTGTGCAACTTTCCCAAAATTCGGTATATTCAAACATCTCACCTTCTTTGTCGGAAGCGTTGGTTGGTTGGTGCTAATGTTGATTTTGATGTGAAAGAGAATTTTGTTTGCAGAGGCAATTAAGCATTAGAAGTGGTAAAGGTAGTTAACACGGAAGAAAGGAGGCGAAAAAGGAAAGTAAAGATATCTTAAAAAGCATTCTAGCAAAACGTTTTTAAAAAACAATCTTTGAATGCCAACTTCAAACCAGAGAATTTACGTATTCCTTAAAATTGTGATCAAAACCTAAACATCCGTTCAAACCCCTTACTTAATGCCGCACCTGCTCCACTTCACCTTTATCTCTGCTTGTTTCTTCCTCCAAGCGTGATGGTTTTAAGCAAATAAGTATTTCTCCAGTTAGATCTTGAGCCAAGAACTCAAACACCTTTCTCCTTCCTTTCTCCGGAGTTTATCACCTTATTGAAAAGACATTAGGATGGATCTTCTTCCTCCTGGAACAAGTTGGCTGATGGGATGGATGCTAATGTCCGTGATGATGAGGGAAAGCAGCTTGCACAACTCCACTCACTTTTGTACATACCTTTCCCCAAGTCTTGAGATATCTACATATCTACCTACGTAACTTTGTCGAGGTGTTATTTTCCCTGGGTGGTGAATACATTAGGCTAAACTCGGAGAAAGGATGGGAGCGGGTGGAGTGCCAACCAACGCAAAGAATTAGAATACACCGGTTGTTAACTTGAGTTGCCTTGCCTTACTTGCTTATTCAGCAGGATTTATTTATGGATGCGGGCAGACCCTAATGTACAAAACTGTGGGAAGGTAAAAATAAGAGTTGCCTATTTATATATTGGAAAATATAACACGATTTTTCAGAATGATTATGACATAGATGCTGCAGACCCGTAAAGTTCCGGAATTCTGATTATTTGAAAATTTATTATATCGAACACCTAATTGTGCAAAATCAAACCACCGAGATTTTTCGTATACACGCTTCAAATTTTACCCTGATTTACCTGGCATCTCTTAAATATACCCGTGTCAACCATACCTTCACTTTACAACGCCATATGTTGCATTCCAACCAGCCTGACTGACTGCATTACGCCATCCGCTCTGTCATGAGTTGTCGTGTCACCTTTATTCCTTCCCTTTGATTTGCTACACTTTATTTTGATTTGTTTAGACCTACGTTGAGCCTTCACTTAGTTTCTTCCACAACTTTTTTATTCCTTGCGTGTCTCCCTCTGCTTTCTCTTGCCTTCTTATGCGAGCGGTTTGTCTGTCTGTCCGTCTAATGCTAACAACTGGAAGCAGAGTTTGGCGTCTTATCTCAGTAAGCCAGACAATTGAATAGCCCAACAAAAACAACTCTAGTGTTTAAATGGCTCAACATTCTTCAACTTTGTTCGGATACCTTCATCGAAATCTGGTTGAACATAGTCATGTTTCGAAATGCTGAGGTTTGTGCACATCCTTATATCTGTTTCTCTACTTTATTATTGAACTCCACACCCAAACCAAAGGTTTCCTTGTGTTGCCCAGAATTCTATCAAGGTGAGAGAAAGAAACTAGTGAAAGTCGACAATGTCGAGTCAAATGTCTTGTCTTGTCGCGTGTCATCTCACTTTTCTCCAATTCTATCCCACCTTGCCTTGCTTTCCTGCTCTGTGTCATGTCAACTCGAGTCATTTTCAATTTGGGCTCCGTTTCCTGTTGGTTTGGTTTCGTTCCTACCCGTGAATTTGTTCTGACAAGGCGAATAATGTTGGTAGAAAGTGAAACACAACACCTTGGATTAAACTGATTGCTTCAAAGCAACACCAGTCTGTGATGTGCAACAATGTATTGAGCTAAATTTATCAAAACCTTATTTTTCCAATACCTGGAACACTTTTAACCTCTGATATTCCCGACGTATTTCTATTTTTTCCGATATTTAGCTCAGATTTTTTATCCCACTAGTTTCCTTCTTCTTTTAAATAATATCCTCCCAACTCAGCCAGTCAATTTACTCAAATCTCATAAAACGACATGGAGGTACATAAATGAGGGGAGACAAACCGGAAATTTCTTCCAACCCAACCACCGCCCACCTTATTATTGAGTGTAGAATGAAAATGAACCTGATCTCCGAATTGAATAGTTACTTGCTTAGGAAAACTAACCGTACAACCCCTACGTGCCCTCCTTTTCTTTCCCTGAGCAGAAAGACAAATTGATTGCAATAGTGTCTCGTGTTGATAAGTTGATAGTTGAGTTCGTTCGAGTGGAGGAAGCTTAGTTGTGAAAACTAACCATACAACCCCTACGTGCCCTCCTTTTCTTTCCCTGAGCAGAAAGACAAATTGATTGCAATAGTGTCTCGTGTTGATAAGTTGATAGTTGAGTTCGTTCGAGTGGAGGAAGCTTAGTTGATGGTGAGGTAATGCAATTTAGGGATGACTAATGTTCCCATTTTGCTCCTTGGGATTTAGGGATTTGGTTCTCCTGACTCTGGCCAGAATATAAGAGTGGACTTTACCATGACGTGGTTGGATTTGAAGGTTGTATGAGTAAGTCAGATTGGACCCAGACTAAGCTAACGAGGTTGGGGGAGAAAATACAAGAGAAAGCTAAATGATACATGGTCCCACGTCTTTGTTTGTTTGGTGGTTTCATCCACCTTTTGTAGCAAATTGTTACCTTGAGTCAGATGAGAATTAGGTTGCAAGAGACTTTTTCCTGAGAATCCATTCAGTAAAATATCTTGGGTGTAGATTTACTAAAAGATAATCTCATCCCGAGAATGGCTGGGTTTCCTGGAAATCCAGGGTGTGACGGAGAATAGTAAATAATTCAGACGAAACCGTGTAAGCAATTAGTAAGCACAAGTTTTGGGTGAAGTCTGACATGAGGGAGTAGAATGGCATTGTAATCCTTAATTGCAGGTTGGTTTGGGACTTGGGTAAACTACAGAGCGGACTCTGTACCTGGGGAGAGCATAGGGAAGAAAGTAATTTAATCAATTAGTTCCCTGGTTTTGGATACATCCATAAGTTTCTGGGACTGGGTTGGTTAGCGGTAGTCACTGGGAAGGTATGTATTTTATGCCGTGAATATGATTTGTACGTGGTATTTTTGACAATAAACTCTGATTTTCTGGTGGAATTACGACTGGATTTTTTAGTTTTGAACTGTAACTACCTTGGCTTTCTCCTGTTCAATGTCAACCGTAAATTTCCCTCTTGAGCATAATTTAAATTTTACGGAAAACTTTGCTTCCCTTGGATCCGAATCAGTTTAAAATTCAGGCAATCAATCCTTTCCTTTTTATCTTGGTTACCTTCCCCTAACTCTCATTTTGTCGCAGTATCTCTGCGACATGACTTCCTTGCTCAGCTCAAATTAGGAAAGGCGTATATGTAGAAATGATGCGAGACCGGGTAACAAGGGCCCGGGTTACGTCGG
The DNA here is from genome assembly GCA_036491905.1 of Folsomia manolachei. NCBI lineage: Eukaryota > Metazoa > Arthropoda > Collembola > Entomobryomorpha > Isotomidae > Folsomia > Folsomia manolachei. The sequence goes on along the minus strand of JAAXNX010001413.1, from coordinate 11,251 downwards.
ATTTATTGTGTGCATACAAATGAGTCACATATGGAAATACCTGCATTTCACAAACTAATCAAACCAGCCACCAATCAGCATATTTCGAATCCTTCCTTACGGCATTAATGCCTTCTGTACATTAGAGGCTGTACATTTGAAGCTGGAATCTTTAAATAAGTAGAAAATATTTTCTCTTTAAAAAATACTTCCGTCCACCACACCCAACAATTGTTCCAAAAAGTAATCCTTGCACAAAAAAGTGGATTACCGTCTTCCGATCTTAAAAGGTGTAAAAGATTTCTTGGCTCCGACTCCTTTTTTCCCAAGTTATGAATCTGATCCAAATCCAACTTCAGTTCCATTCATTTCATTTCATCACCCATTAAACCAAAGGATAGGAAATCGGATCGGGTTGAAGCCCCGAAATTATAAATCTGCCTCCGAACTTCTACTTAGCACGCCTCCCTTCAACTTATTTTTGTACCTTGTGATCTTGGCAAAGGTTGAAATTCAATTCATTCCCGTGTCATTTCACACTTTTAGAACGATTAGATCCACTTATTATTAGTTATAGTTTGGTATTCAATGAGAGAAAGAAAGGAAAAGTGTTGAGTTGAGTCCGAGCCAAAAGCAATGACAATTTTATTACCAAACTCACTCTCTCCGGAGACTGGGCCAGGTTTTTGGGAAAGAATAAAAGGTGGAAGGCTATTAAATGCACACCTAACCCATCAATATTGAATGACATCCTTTTTTGGGGGTGGTCTACAGGGTAGCAAGGATTTGGAGTTTTTATTCTGACCAACAAACTAGAAATGAGAGATAAAAGTTGGGAGTTATTTATTTAGAAAGTTTATGATTTGCTAATTTTTAACTTTTTTTGGTTTCAGGTAGGAATATTTCGTCTTACATTTATTGTCACATGTATGATGACCTGTGAAGTTGAGTAATTAATTGACTGTCCGAAAAATAAGCCCGTCCAATAACTAGAGCAAAATTTCATTTTTAAATGACGCTTTTTTCTTGCCTTTATTCCACGTGTGAACTTAGTTAACCCCTCAGTACACAAATAAGTAAGGTAAGACCATGTTCTGTGTCAATATACGTAACTCTGTATGGAACAGCTTAATGAGCGTCAATAGGCAATTGTCTTTCATTAAGGCCAATTTATGTGGACCTGTGTCCAAGTACGTTCAGCCAGGGCTTTATCGTCTCCACTAATTTAATGTAAATAAATATACAAGCCCTGTAAATGGACTTGGAATAGTGGCTTGATTTGGACAACGGATAAATAAGCATTGAACGGATGTGATGATTATTAAATTTGGGTTTCGGAGTGATTATTGCCTTGCTCTTCTATATTTGTATATCGTGGTTCTAAGCAATTGACGCGTTGTCTCTTGCCAAAATAATAACTGTAGATTGGTCATCTACTGTAGATCAATCTTTAACTTCTTTAAGATAGAGATATCACCTTCGAAAAACTTGACGGCTTCCTTCAAGTACAAAATATTCGTTTTTCAATCTTTTTCTCTGTCACCTTTCTACCAAACATTAAATAGTCACTAGTGTAAGATCCACTTGTAATATCAACGATTCTTTTCTGTACTTCATAACGCTAGTACTTATCACACACATCTCAACTTTGCCAATGTCTTTGCTCCTACCAGCCCTCATCCTGAGTTTAGTCAAGCCTCAACTTCATCTCTTGGTGACGGTCTCTGTGTCCTATAAGATGAGGAATTTCACTCAATTTAGACTCTTAGCAAGCCATCCAGTAAGTGAATGACTGAGCTGGAGCCAGTGTACTTAACTAATCCCATTAAATTCAACACCAGTCGCCCCTAACTGCTTCCACAAGTACTCATTCCATCTCTAATTCTCGTCCTGTTGGGTTTCCTCAATTTCCTGTTCCTTTCCACACCCAACCTGCCTTTCCTAAAATAGAGTGTTCAACTATATCTTGTGACATATCCTACTTCAAACTAGAGGACACTGGAATAACGTCATTTGCTTACTTCAACACAACCCATGTTACACAACCACATCGAAATGCTCACTAAGGGAAATAAACTGCCCATTTTACAGATCGTGGAGTGAGTGAAATGGCACATTGGGTCCAGCATTGGTCCATTCTTCATTTCATTTTACTTCTCTCAACCTGTTTTTAGAGGATTGTCCCCACTCCTGCCTTACTAATGGGAGTAAATTGCTTTATTTAATTCTTTTCTGGGTAGTTTCAACTTAATTATTTGCATCCCTGTAATGAAACAGGTGACTTTGGAGAGAAGGTGTAAAACTTTAATGGATTAATTCATTAGTTAAATGAGCTTACGTAAATGGTGACGAGAATCTCGTGACGAGATGCGGGACCAAGATTTGACCAAAAATGTAAAAACTTTCTCTCTTAGAAAACCACTTAGGTCTACCTTATGATTTTATTTTCCTCTTTTGTGTCAACACACAATTTTCAAGAAATGGTCGGCCAATGTTTCCGTTCTGGAGAAAGTTTGCTTTCACCTTGCTTTCTGGAAGTGGGACAATGACGTCGTGTGAACATAAAGATCTTGGGTTGGTGAGCTAACTCGTGTAATAATATCACACTAAGAATCAGATGCCCAGGAATGAAGGTACTTTCTCCGTGATAACTTTCCCACTAAAAGGAACCCGATTTTTTGTCGGTGTGATTTCTTCTCCTGGAGAAAAAAGTAATAATAAACGAGCTTTTAGTGTGAGTTACAATATTACTGGAAATCAAAACCAAGACACGAGGAGAGAAGTGGTTTAGTGTAGGGTTTGATTTGATATTATTGCAGTGTTCGGATATATATCTCATAAAATAAGGTAGTAAGGACGCGAGTATTGAGTCAACATGGAATATTACTGCAATTATGTCAGTTATTGTGTAAAACCAAATAAGACTTTGCAAGAAACTTTGATGATGCTATAATAATTTGTAGACGGTAAAAAATAAAGATTCATTCCAAGTATGAAAGGTATTGGATAAATTTTCCACGCTCTGCCACAAAATATTATATTTATAAACACCAAAAACTTAAAACCTTTCCAATCACCCTTGTCCCTTCACTTTGCAATTTTCCTTTATATCTCATCCAGCCAGGAAATCATTCCCATCTAATGAATCTATCAACCCGGACACATGTCGATGTCGACCTTATTGCACAGTATTTCCATTACCTGGCAAAAGGTCCATCGCAGTTCACAAAGATTAATCCTGGAATAAAACCTAACGCCATTTCCCTTGGGGGTAAATCAACCGTGCAACCAAAGGCATAGGGATTGAATTCAAAACAGATTTATATTTCATTTCAACCAATCTCAATCCGTACAGCTAACATTGTGTAGTTTTGTAAGTTTGTTTGTTTGTGAGGTGAACCGTTTGCCGGTGAATAAGGACCAGGTTGGCTTGGCTTGGTTGTTGGCTTAGGTTTCCATTGTGGGAAAGAAGAGATGAAAAAAAGTTTGGGGTCCTAACTTAGAGCATGAATGAGACTTTGCTGGGAGGGGGATAAAATAAAAATCCGCTTTATATTGGGCATAAGGCACAAACACAAATGAAATTGTATTGTAGAGTATTGCTAAGTAGTCACACCTGCTCTAGCTTGCTGTTATTTGTTTGATGAGTAAAATCATGACGAGATGATGTATCTTTGCTGCAATGAAACATTTGTGATCTTATTTGACCAATTTACAATTAATACCACATCTTAAACAAGTGGCATGGTCATGGTCATCCTGAATGATAACTTGGCGTCACACTATGTAAATGATAAGGAATTCCTTAAGCCATATCACTTGTTGTAGTGTATTTTGTTATCTGCACCTCATAAGTCGAGTAATAAACTTACCTGCTTCCTAAGGTAAACACCTTAAAAACTTTGAGCACCAGTTTTATACCCATTTTGATAAGCGTGTACAAATAGTCCTGATTATTTACCTGGACAAACTCAACCTTAGTCAAAGTCCATGGTTAAGAGAAATCTCATTCTCTGTGCCTTGCTACGGCTGATAAGAATATTAAACAAATAATCACGTATGGATGGGTCAACTATTTTCTTAGTCTTATCCCACATTCTTGTTGGGAATCACTAGTTCATTATTCGTACATGATGTCACGATCCATCACTGAGAGGAATAAATAAACCAAGTTGAAAAAATATGAATAATTTTTTTGGAAATTGAGAAGTTATTGTGGAAAGTGTTAAATGTAGTTTATAATAAATTAGTAAATCACTACAATGGAATTTGTAGTTGTTACCACATTTGATCAGTAATAGTTTTTTGTGCAAAAGTAAACTGTTCCCACATCGCTTTTATAAAGTTCGGATTCCAAATCGGAAGACTCGCTATAAACAAGGTACGTTTATAGCCCTTATTGTTTTAAAAATTGGTTATGATGAAGATTAAAGTCAAACGAAATATCTGACCAATAATTATTTATAACATTCCAAAAGATTTTACAAATGTATATTGTTTTTTAATTTTTTTGATTTCTCTAAGCGTAATTGCTATTTATGCGGGTATTCTACACGGGTTTCCTCCAGGCCCTTGAATGATTTCCTATGTGGGAAAAAATGCCAAGGTATCTCTAGACCTTGAATTTGGCTTGGCAAGTAGTCAACGTTGTATTGCATTGTACTCTGTTTCTTGGATGTAGATTTACTTCATCCTATTTCGTATCCTTGCGTAAGACGTATATTCCAGGCCCAGTGTCTTTATCTCTGTTTTCTGGACAGTATTACCTTCTCCCGGAAGATCACATCCCTCTTTACGACCCATTTTGCATAATATTCCCGATAAATATGGTTTATTGAGGTTGGGCTTGATGGGATCGCATCGCGGGGAGGGAGTTGGTCTTATTCCACCTTTCTTCGATGTCCTCGCGTTTGTGGGGAAAGGTGCCTTATCATGCTTGTGGTAAACTAAATTCAAATTTTAGGCCACTAGGGATGGTCACAGATAAGGTGAGGTTGTCTGTGGTTGAGGGATATATTTCAAAATTGGAAGAATTTTCAGAACCACAATATTTGATGGTTCTTAGATTGCATGACATTTAAGATTCACCTATTTTCGCAAATCCGCAATATTTCTGGCTGCCCACGACTATTTCAACTGACCCTTTGGACCTTTCTCCTTCCAACAAATTAATTTCGATACAAAGGTTTCTATCCCAAGTAACATAGTCAGCCTGCCTTGCAACATTACTAAAAATCACACAAAACAGCAAGTTGATTGCATCCCAAGAGACCTGATTTCGGTCAAGTTATCCTTGTTTCCAATCGCACTAAACCCCCGGGACTACCTTTCACCAACCTGGACAATACTTGAAGATTTGTGAAAAAAAACAAGGAAATAATGAATCTCACCGGAATTGCTGTAAATATTCCATACCACAATTTCCATCCAACGGTCAACTTATTGCTTTCTCCATAAGTACTTACATTTCAAACAGAATAAAAAGCGTAAATCATTTCGTCCATGTAACGTGACCATTCTTGCATTCTTCTCCAGAATCTTGTCTTCTATTCTGTTCGCATTCTTTTCCGTAGTCAGTCCATCTCTTCTTTTCTCCCTCATCTCATCGGAATGGAGGAAGGTGTGGAGGTTGGTTGGTTGGTGGGGAAAGCATCTGTAGAATATTGATTGATCATCTCATCTACTTCGCGGAAAATACTCTTCCCTAGGTGAAGCAGAAGGTGTGGACTTTCTCCCCTATTCTGACACCGCACCAATGCCGAAACTAAGCAAGCTTAGAGGACTTCGTCTGTATTTTATGTCGGAGAAAGGTATGCCATCATGGCATTGCTTCACTCTGTCTAAGCATTGAGTACTTGTTCGTAGTCAACTAAGGTAAATGAATATCTATCTCTCATGCTCAGGTCAGAGGAACCGAAGCGTAAATTAAATTCCCCAATTGGACCACCGGTTGGTTAGCTTTTAGATTTACAGCGCCCTCCTTTCTCTTCCTCACTGAATTCTTAGCCCAACCAGTTTTGTTTCACCCTTTTCTTTCTTTCACGTCCAACGAGCTGACTGAGTCTACTTAGTTACTGAGGTAGAAGACAACATGATTCTGATCTAGATTCTGGGCACGATTAAAATTATAGGAGAAGGTGGTTGCTTGCTGTCCAATCATAAAATTTGGTGTGGTGCTGTTCGCGTATGAATAACTGGTCAAGGGATAAGTTTCCAATGAAATAATAATTCCAATCAATCCCAACAAGAATGAAATCAAGTGAAAGTGCGTGATGATGGATGGCCTGGTCGAGAAGATGTCGAGCCCCATCTGGCAAGGATACCGACAGGTTTTAAATAAGTTCATCATTTTCTGAGGGAAAGAAATTTCAAGGATAATAACATAAGATAAACCTGCACAAGTGATGGACGTGTGTGGAATTAAGTGATGTTACAGAAATAGCTCAGGTGTGTGGTGGTAAATGTGAGAGAATGACGATATTTAAAATAATATGGAATAACTTTATATTAAAATTGGGTACAGGTATTTTCGTCCTTAGGCTTTTTTTTAAATTCCTATTCATTATTATACCCTGACCCACCTCAGTCACAAACCAACATATGCATACAACCCCTTATTCCAGAGATATCACCAATATTCTTGACGTATCTCTATTTTTGTCTAAAACCATCCATGGAACACAACCTACTTGAAATATTCATGTAAATGGGGCCAGAGAGACTCCCACTAGGGAATGAATCCAAATCTGAATCTTTCTTACAGTAGGGAGCCCATTCATAAGAGTGGTGAAAGGGAGGGCATCTCTCCTGACTACAAATCCAAAGAAGTGTCCCTTGAGAGAGGAATTGTTCCTGAAAATAACAGATCAACCAGATACGCGCTAAACTAACCAAGTGATCCGGGTTGCAAGGTAGCTTTTTTTCTTAAAATCTATGCTCAAAATAGCATAGTTTAGTTAGTTGTATCGGTAGAGACGACCCTTATGGTCAGGGGAGTGAATCCAGAAACAAACAACCACTTCAGCCCACTATCACAAGATCAGTCAGTCCCCATTAATGTTCCCAGCGTCCCAAGGCACCTTTCCTCTTAATGAATCACATGTGGGATGGATATCTGGAATAGCAATGAGAGTGGGGTTGGAGGAAAATAGGGAGCAACTGGCAATTTTTTGGGATTCTAAAAAATGTACCTGATTCCGAAATTTTGGTGAAAGGAAAAAAAAGATTCCTGTTAAAAGCACATTTGAGCGACAAGACCAACATTCCTTTTATCCCAACGAAATTTCTTTTGCGAACCAAATTAAGAAAATAAGACAAGGACAAAAGAAAATTGGATAAGTAACTAAAATCTGGGAGCCTTCCTTTCCGTCTCATTGTCTTAAATCAGAGCAAAGTAAAGACAACGCAGAGAATTCCATTCCTTTCTTCTTATCATGTCTTTCCTACGACTCCCACCTTAATGAGGTGTCTTTATCTTGATTCCTGATTCCTGATCTCATTACAAGTGACACACCTTCTGTGTGAGTGGATTTTCTATTTTACACTGTAAAACAGAGGGAGACACGGCTGAGGAGAAAGCAGGAGAAGAAAGTAAGGGCTAAGAAATCTTCTCTTGGATATTTAATTGAATTGCTTTCTCCAAGATGGATAATGTGATCTTTACTTTTCTTCTTATTTTGGAACTAACTTTAATTTGGTTCGTGCTCCCCATTTTTGCGTGAGGTGTGAGGATTTTTTGAATCTCTTTTCAAACTATTTCACATTTGTTGAATTTTGTACATTTAGTGGGAAACGAAACCTGCTTAAACTTAGGAATTTAATTTCTTGCTAATAATTTTATTGGCTTGAAAATCTAAAAATTGTATATTTAGCACACAAAACAGAATACTTCAATTTTGTCACGGAACTTGTTTTCTCCTTTGTCGTAAAATACGGATTCTTCACTGGCTTTGCCTTTCCAACCATTTTCATGCAAAATGGGGAAGCTTTAGGAGACAAAGTTGAGCGAGAGAAATTTCTCCGGGTTTAAGCGCAATTCGGGATGAACACAGTACCCGGGTGGGGAAAGAGAGGGTGCGGAACACCGGATTCCTGATTTTCAACTTGTTTTAGAGTATCTTTTGTATTCCACCAATAATATCAGTAGTGCAATGATATCTGCATTCTATTCCTATCTTTTTGTAGGATATTACACATTCATTTGAGCCTTACTGAGAAATTGCTGGTTAATTCATAAATTACTGATATTCGTATTTGGGTGATAAGTACATTTCAGTTACCTGTGGCAAACATTCGTTGTTTGATAAAGAAAATTTTACAACGCATTGAAAACAATATAATCAAATTTCTAATTATGTTGTTGAAATGTCACAATTTTACAAAATTCCACAATTTTTTGTGTACATATAACCTTTTCTATCCAACTATCATCCATTCATGTCGTGTCTCACTGCCATCCCATAAAAAACTCACCCATCCAACCCACTACATAACTACTCGTTGAAGGAAGACCTAATAAATATGTCGAAATCCTGATTAAATAAACAAGACTGGAATTACCCCGGGATGAAATGGGCCGTACAGGGTAAACTTCATCTCATCTCATCTCAGAATTTAAGCAATTCAAACCTTCATTGAATTTCTCCTCACCCACGATCTTCCTTCCCTGCATACATTTACCACGATCCTCGTATGTTTCCAATAATTTCTGGCTCAAAATCCCATAAAATTTGAGAATCTCTCTCTTACGGCGAGATTAAACAAGTTCAACATTGTCAAGCAAGCCCAGTTTGGCAGTCACTCTGTCTCATCATCATTATCTACGTCGACCAGTTCCGTTCTTCAAGAACTGTTCTTGTCAGCAATTGCTTTATTTTTCTTGGGCAATTTAAATGAAAAAAGTTGCAACCTACCAAGAAACAAATTGCTGTGCCGAGGAAATTAGATTGGGTACAGGATGCTCAGTCAAGGAAATTCATTAGGTTTGTGTTATCTCAGTTTTTAACAAAAATAAAATCCTCTCCTAATACAAACCTTATTGTATCACGGTTGAGTGGTCGTTTGGTTTGGTCGGTGAAGCCAAATGTTTGTTGTATTGTGTAGGTTTCCGCACAGATTACTTTGTTCATGGCATGGCAGCATTTATTTATTGTTGACAGCTCACAATTTCAACGTAATCTAAACTGCTTGGTCAGACAATAAGTAAGAGGTTGTCTTGTTTTTCGGGTAATTGTCAGAATCACATCAGAGCATACAAGGAACACCGCCAAGTGCACGGAAACCAGAGGCACGGATATCTTTTGGCTGGATAAAAGTTTCTTTGGTTGATGAAATGGAAAATTAATGGGGGTGTGGACCGACATTTCAACAAATGGTTTGGTGGATTGGATGAATGGAACAGAGATTAAGAAGTGAGGAGATAAATTTTGAAATTTAGTTTTTAAAAAAGTGCAATTTTTTGGGAAATCTGTAACGCCAAGAATGTATTTTGATTTTAGCTACTTCCTAACAAATTTTCGTTTTTGTTAAGTTATAGTATTACATTGTTTACATTCAATCAATTTAATTGCCTGTTTCCTGGTTGTGGTCCGAGTAAAGTGAGTCCATCCTTTGATTCACAAAAAACCCTTTTAATTTACCAAACTTTGGTTTAGTACGTTATAAGAATCCTAACGATTGGAAAAATGCTGTGCATAGTTAGGCTCGTTTAGAAATCTTTTTTTGGGCTTCATTGCCCGACATTCGAAGGAGATCTTGTATAAAACTCTGTTAAAAAATTAATTTAAATTAATATTTAGCTTCAAACTGACTTTTTCGCCAACCCATATTTACTAATTTTTCACATTCAATGCACTTATGCTTCTTCCGTATATGCCACAATTGATACATTTTCTTATTTTCAAATGATTCTCCTATACCCTGGCCCCTTCTGTTTGGTTGGAATTAGTTTGTAGCTTAGTTAGACTTCATTTCATGCAATGTGTGCTGATGCCAGTTTGTCGAAGTCTTGGCGAAAATGCGACTCTTCTCTTGAAATGAATGTGATACTCTTGTTTTCAAAGTTATGGCAGATTGGTCATCTCATTTCATCCTAGTAAAGTGCTTTATTTTCCTTTCCCACTAACTAATGTTACTTTAGTTTAGTCAATTTTCACTCTGAGCGGATGCTGACGCTCTCAACTTGACCAGACGAGAATACTCGACCAAACCAGATGTGGATGTGGAAAGTTGGGCTACACGACCAATGAATTTCCGCTGTCCATGGGGTCGAAGACATTATTTCCAGTCCTTCCGCAAAAACTTGGTCCAAAGAGAAGGAATGATCACAGCTTTCTAAAGGATAATTGATATTAGATTCGGTGAAAGTGGTGGTTGTACTTTCCCTACCCTCAGTGGCCAGCTAAAGTAATGAAGCAGTTGTCCTGCAGTAAACCAGGAAATAGATCATAATTCTTTACTTTTTATGAAATTTGTTTCCAGACTCGGTTTACGTTTAATTGTTTTTCTTACGAATTTCCAAAAAAACTTGGTTCTTTCTTACAAAATGAAGGAAATTCCGGATTTTTGTAAGTGAACAAGTCCGTTTAGTCTGATTGTCCGTAAATTACCGGAAGACGGTGAACAATCTCCTTCTTTAACACGGTGCATTATCGGAAAAGAAGACAACTGTCTACAACCACTCACTTACTTTCAGGAAGGAAGGAAATATTTTACTTTACTTTTACTCACAAAACTTTGTCAATGATTGGACAGACAGACGACCACAACCGCATCCAATTCACGAAGCCAAACAACTTTTTCATAGGGGAACAAACTAGGAAATTATCTGTAAATGAGAGTGGAGTGAGGCATAATTTGGACAAAATGTAAAAATCTGTCTCAATCTTCTTATTAAGCAAGATGTACCATGAATCTCAAATTTAGATGAAACGGAAATATTTATTAATTTCCAAATTGGTGTTAAATGATCACAACACAACTCCACCGGGTAAAACACCAAACTGCTTGTTTTCTAACCACAATACTTCCACATGCACAACTAGCAATGTAAAAAAGAAATGCCTAAACTTACTTTCTGAAAGGGTAAAAATATTCATATGCAAATCAGAACAATTCATTCACCGAATCGCACCGTGAAGTCAATCCCACAAAAGAAATCTTACTCTCACCGTCCCACTTTCTCCTGGTAAAGAAAATCTTTGAATCCCAGCCAAATAGAAGAGACCCCACTTTGTTTTGTATTTGTTTTGAATACGTCTAAAAGATAGAAGAA
>JAAXNX010001412.1:2326-18038 GCA_036491905.1 Folsomia manolachei | reverse complement strand
TGATTTTCTCCAAAAAGACAAAGGCCCTCCTTGCCAAAAGGTTCAACAACATTTGGAAGGATCACTCACGTCTGGCTCAGACTGTTCCAGCAGTAGTGATAGTAAGGCCTATGTCTCAAGTAGGCAAAGTAATAAGTTAGAGGAACTTTCACCAGAAACTGTCCCCACACCACATGCAGCCAGCCCCACTCCGGAACCTTTAGCGGGACAACAGTGCTCTTCTGGAGATTCCGGAAACGAATCGGGGTCACCGACTGGTCGTCTTGTTAAAAAAAAGAAAAGTGTGACTTTCTCTGGATTGGACGATCTTTTGTCCCACGAGGAGGAAGGGACTGGTACAGAATCTGAGAGTAGTCAAAGTGGTGAAAGTCCGGAAGAGGTAATCTCCAATAGTAGTACACTAATTGAGGAGAAAGCATCCCAATCAGATTCAAAGGTCGAAGAGACAAGAATATCCGAAAAGGAACAGATTACAAAATCTACAAAAACACAAACAAATGGTTCCAGTGATAAATTACTAGATAAATCTCGACCCTTTATTTCTTCTTCTTCCTTATATTCATCCCAGGAGAAAGTACAAAGTGCCAGATATGAGTCAGCAGCCCAAGCTTTACAGAAAAGTTCTCCACGAAAAAAGTGCGTGACATTTAACAACTCCTTTTCCCAAGACGAAGCAGTAGTCAGAGAAAGTGTCGCCAAAGAAAGTAAGAAGGAGACTGAAGACAAAAGACGTGGAGCAAGTGACCGTTCCGCCGGGGTCGAGGGGGAGCAGAATCAACAACCCTTAGCGCCATCGTCATCATTGGCGTCAAGTGCTCCTCCCTCAGGCCCAGCATCGGAGTACTTTGTCATCAAATTACTTACGGCGGAGCAACAGCGACAATTGGACCTTGTTGATCTCACCCGGCTATCCCCCTACGACGGTGGGAGGGAGCTAAGCAAATTTATCGAGGCCAGTACTGCAGGCTCTTATTTTAGTGACAATAATTGTTCGGCGGACACCAGCGATTTAGGAGGTAAGACATTTGTGTTTTTCTCAGTAAACTAGTTTTAATTTTGAAGAATGTTTGTTCACGTCGCTATAAAATAATAGGAGTTGTATTACACAATAGCAGATAAAGACATGTTATGCAAATGAAATTAGTCAGTGAGTCTAGATGAATAGATACGAGCCAAACCGGAAGTAGTTGCAACTGAACTGTCAGTCCAAAAGAGTAGCAACTTGATCCGAAATGCGTTCACGTTCCATGTAATAATAGACAACTTGATTAGCTTTGGATTCAGTTCTAAAATGAAGGCTATTCTTCCTCCCCTGCGATGGAAGAGTGTCATAAATCTCATCCTCTCTCCACAGGAATAAGGTGTCGGCTGGGTTGGTTGAGTAAAAGTAGTTTATTGGAGAAGACGCCTGTCTGTGGTTGGTACGTGGATTATTTTCCAGGGAATGAGTGAGTTGACCTGGAAGTGTCACTCCCACTCTGTCCCACCGTCACTTGAACTATTCATTTATTCATCAACTTGTTTCAACTTGACACGCAAAAGTCGTCGGCTAAGCTTCTCACCCAGATTATCGACTTCTGTCTTAACCACAGGAGCTTACCCAGTTTCTTTGTTCTTTCTTCTCGGGTGAAAGCCAATTCGGTAATTTTGACTTAGGCCAACTGGGTAACAAATCATTACCTTTTTTTGCTGGCGGCTCAATTTGTAGCCATGTTCAGGGTAGATGTTGTTTTACTTGTTTTGCACCAAAACTTTTGATGCTGGATGGATTTACTTTTTTCTGCTTGAAGTGAAATTAATGGAACTGAAGAAGACGTGATGTGTGTTATCCTGCTACGTCTTGTCTGCAAAGACAACATTGATTGACCCTGAGGGGCTTTTTTCTTCTGGATGGATGGTTGTCTTAAATTGGTTCTTGGATGATATAGAGTTGCAAGCCTACCCCATTATGAACTCGTAAATGGAATTAAATGGAAGTTGAACAGGATCAAGACTGAAGTGGTGAGGAGCTGGCAAATTCCCAAGGCTTCTAGAATTCTGTCTTCTGGCTGTTTCCTTTTTTCTGCACCTTTTATAGGCAGGTCGGTTGAAATTGAAAAAACTCTCGACAAGATTTTTTTCCTTTTAGATTGTATCGAAACTCTGGTACAAGCCGGTGGCCATGTTTCCACTCTCTGCTCACTGGCAGACTAACAAAATTTTAGTTCAACTGTCAAAATATTTAGTTGTATCTCTCCTCAAGAGGTGCTTACTATTTTGTTGGAGAAAGGAAAAAAATATAAAAATGGATTCTCAATCCTAAAACCTTGTCCATCCAGGACTTTCTCCGTGTCAGAGTTCCACTTGAGTTGGTTTGTCGTTGACTGGTGGATGTGAAGCTCATCAATATTTTACTGTTTTCTTGGCGAGAAAAGACCAACTTGAGTCTGCCAAGGCATTCGGAGAGAGAGAGTCTCAGAGCAGACGTAGAGATTTGTTGCACTCATAGAAGTTCGATTACATTTCCATCAAATGACCTACTTTTCAATTTCAAATTATTCAAACGATTCAGGTCAGCTAGTTTCTGTACGGTGTGTTGGAAATGTCCGTGTTGGTAAAGAATGATACCCTGGCTAGTTAGATGCAATTGTTCTCATTGCGAAATAACCAAGTTTTCAAACTGAACACGATGCCTTTCTCCCAGAGGTGGAATGAAACACGTTAAGAAACCTTTCACTGATTTGCTGAGAACTTTCCCATCCTGGATAATTCTTGTATCACAACTTTTCCCGGATACGCCTTCAGTTGAAGACTCGTAAAGCTTTCTTATAGCATTGTTATCTGGACAGGAAGGAAAGCCACCTTCGCACATCGAATACTCGTCATAACGAATTCTAAATTCCTCAAAAACTTTCTTCACAAGAAAAGACTTTTTGGTCTGGGTTGGGTTAGTTGGTGGTTGTTTGTGAGGAAACGTGCTTAGACTGGGAATAATGAGTCCAAGTTTGTGGGGCGCCTTGGTCGGGTCACCTTCTGCATCGTGATGGGCTATGGCTGGGCTTTCACTAAATGCATTCTATTCCATTCACATAAAATGGTTGGATGCTCAGTTAAGGTCGGATCAAGAGTCGAATAGACTAATACGAAAGATATCTTCTGTCCTAATTTCTTCTTTTCATTTTAAAGTTTTGCAGGAATTCCTTCATTAGTACATTGAAACATTCTTGAAACTTGTTTCGTGGAAATGGAGAAATCTTGAAATATTCTCCACTTTCTCCGAAGTTACTTCACCATCCCAGCAAATTGTTCCCTGGTGTATTGCTCAACCACGAAGGATGCAGCAGCTGCTTTCTCAGGAAGGAAAAAAATGCTCAACTTCGTTCCACGTCACTTTCTTTTCTTTTCTCGTGAGACTTCAAAAGAAGTGGGTCGAACTAGTGCAAAATTTCCCTGGTTTAAAATTAGCCGTCTCCCAATCTATTTTGTGCCGGGTGGCATATGGCACTCCAGACAAGGAAGGAGTTTATTTTGTAAACTTATTGTGTAATGCGCCCTATTTATCCTGGAGACGGGAATGTTGTAAATAAATATGGGCTAAATTTTATTCCTTAACACGTCACCGGCTTGTGTAAACTTTCTTTTCTTCTTCTAAAAGAAAGTACATAAAGGACAAGGTCGTCCTTTGTTCTTTCGACCGGAAAGGCTTTCTTTTTTCGGAATTATTTTCTGAAAATAAGGTTCTCTTACAATGGTAAAAATTCTAAGTTCGTGGTTACAAGAGTCTCCACGCTTTCTTTGCATTAAGCTTGAATGGTCCAGCAATCCCTTTCTTGGAAATAAGAATACATAAGATCCCAAAATTGAAATTGAATCAAATCAAGGATTTGCGTGGGATGTTGGATTATTTCCCTTATTTTTTGTAAGGATTTTATTCGGACCGGAGAGCAGTATCCAATTCATCCATTAAGTGGGAGCAAACTCACGTATTGTTCTGTCCTTGTAAAAGTTTTCATCCTTCAAAACTGACGTCCTTCACTCAAACAAGGTCGAGAGGGACACGTGGTGTCAAACGGAGAAAGATTTGACAATTTCTTATCGACATGGAGAAAGGTATTTCTCCAGTGATCAGCTCTTAAGTCAATATTTGTAGTTTTGACTCCTTTCCTTGTATTTGCTTATCACGAATTTAGAACAAGGTTGAGTCCATGTTTGCAGGGTGTTGTTTATCCGCTACGTTTTCTGCCTGGAGGAAGGATGGAATGAAGGAAAATTCTGCACATGAAATAGTAAAAGCTTACATGGATGGAATGGAATCGGCCAAACTTTCTCAAACCATTCAATAAAATATTGGGTTGAATGCAAAAACTGTCGTAAAATCCTGCCTCCTGTCAGCACCACTACACGACAACATAAACTATGTATACGGGTAAAGGGAATGAAGACCTATATTGTTAAGAGGTTATTTATTTATTTCCACAATTCCCATTTTAAGACGAGGCTACATCGCACTATTTTTTATTTGTCCTTAAGAAACTGCGGCGTTTCTTTGCCGAAAGAATTTCTCCTGATTATTAAATCAACTTAGGTAATTGAAATTTGATTTGCTTCCTGTTTCAAGACTTCATAATTGGCAGTCCTTCAACAAAATTCATTTGATCAAACTCCCTTCCAAATCTAACACTGCCGGTAATCACAAGTTACTATTGCAAACTTCTGAGAAATTATTAATCTGCAAACTTTCTTGGTTTGGTATTTGATTTAATTATCTGACTTCAAACCAAGTTAAAACATCATTTCCTCTTTCCTGGCATTACAAGGTGAATAATTTTTATAAGCTGCAAATGTAATTATGACTTAATCTCGTTTTATTTTATCCAATTCCTGGATTATTTGAAGTGGTAGCATTCGTAGTTGGTCGGGATAAAGGAGAAATTGGGCAATAATGGGCCATCGGTTGGTTAATTTCCTCTTAATTACCTACCCATGTGAGTTGACCTTGTTTATTTTCACAGCCACACCCACTTCAGTACTCTATCCTATTACTCTACGCAGTCATTAATGAGTATTACTGAGTGAGTCCCATTTCAGCCTCTTTATTACACCATTCACTTTTTGGGAATGGGTAAAATAATTGCAAATCCACATCCCGTTCCTTGTTTGCTTCAATTGCTACACATTTGGTTGGCGTATTGTCAACTAAAAACAAATGCCAAAATCACAGCTTTCAATTGAAGGAGAGGGTTAGACTTGCAAGTCGAATCTCTATAAATTTGCATAATTTATTGGAGTTGTACCAGTTTTGTAAAAGGATTGAACGAAAGTTTACACACAACAGAAATTTAGAATTGAATTTGATTTAGAAAGCACTGCGGAATGCTCATTCAATCCGTCAGTCAGTGTCAGGAGAGAAAGTGAAACAATTTTGGTTGTCGTGATTTGCAGGAAACCCAGATATTTCCTGCATCTCTTTGTTTATAAAGTAGACAATTGGGACAAGTTTTGCACTTTAAAATTTGCATGGTTAGTTTAACCAACTGGGTTAGGAAAGAAATGAATGACAGGGAAATGGAATTATTATACTCCTCAAATGGAAAGTAGCTCAAGGTTGGAGATGAAATTCCTGGAAATGAGACTAAAACGAGATGAGTCGGATACGTATGGTTATGTCGACATTACTGTACGGCAGGGAACGGTCCGTCAGAGTTAAGCTTCTGAAGGGATAGCAGAAGGATAAAACAGTTCAAAAGGATTATCCTTCAAAAATAAGTGGAAAGTGTTTTGCCTCCTTAATTCGATTATTCCATTTAGTTTCTGCTCCAATTTAGCCATACTTTTGAGCAACTTATGGTGAAAGTTTAGTTAAATCCAGTGACTGTCACTTGCAGTCCGAGTACAACTTTGAATTGAATTATCCCAAATTGTGCCACGGTCTATGCCACGCAAAACTTTGGTGCTTATCTCGGAACTAAGTTTGAGCCTTACCGGATTGAATAGTTATGCAAATGAGTTTTGTGGCATATTACTCAAGTCTTGTAATAAATGAGATGGAATTAAACGTGATTTTTTTCTTTTTCGCCGATTACAGAGATGCATCAAAGACTGTCTTCTTCCTGCTCGGAACACCAACACCTCCCTCCCGGTCCTCCGAGAGAGAAACCACGCTCCGTTCTCAGAAAAACGGGTGCATCCGTGAAACGATCCGGGAGAAATGTGTCATTTAACGAGTCCCTCAACTTATTTTACGAGGTATGAAAAAATAATGGCTTCTATTCTTTCTTTCATCAACCCATCCCAGTAGAGGAATGAGATTAAGAGAAAACTGGGTTATTTATGTAATTCCATTCTCTTCAGGCGGAATGTCAATGCTGGATCCATGAGGATGACTACGCCCGTCTTCGCCATGAGGAGCAAATGCAGCAGCAACTTATTTACGAGCAGGCTACCCAACTTCACCAACTACATCATCATCATCAACACCATAATCATCATAACCACGCCCCCTACCTTACTTATGACCCACCGCCCCTGGAATTTGAGGATACGCCGACCCTCTCTCCTCCGGAAGGATATAAAGACCGATTCTTCCCTCACATGGATCCACACCAACAACAACTACATTACCAGCAGCAGCAGCAGCAACTCCAGCAACAATCCCAAGATCCTGGTGAGAAATATTTCGAAAAAAATCTATCAAATATTCTTGAATCTTGATTATTTCACTGTTTAGATGTGACTCGCGTGAGTCCTCCTTCACCCCCGGCAGCCCGGAGAAAAGTCTTCCTCAAAGAGAACTCGACTGAGCAACAGCCCCTGAACCACACCCACTCTCGTCCCATACTGAATGGGTTGGAGGAGGAGGAAGATGAGGAGGGCAGAGCCAAAAAGAGTTCAAGGTATGAATTTCTTAAAGACACCTGGCTACAATTCCAACTAAGTAGTTTGTAGGCGTAGTGGTGGAGAAAGTACTTATTTTATTTACTTGGCGAATTAACCATGGGTATGACGTCAGCCGTTGGAGTAGCACAAGCTCCGCTGTCAGTTGCAGTTTAGGGAGTTTGGTATATGATGTTGTTTTTCGGAAAGAGTTTAAAACCTGTTGTAAATAGCTCGGAACAGAGCAAAGCAAGAGAAAGCGGGACATGGAGAAAGTGCTGGGTTTAGAGAAACAGGATCTGGATCCACCTACGCAGAAGAACTGCGCCTAACTCAAATAATATCCCCGAGCTAGAGAAAGTAAGTTGTTGCTACAAACTAGGAAATGGAAAAAAGTCATAATTTACTTGTGCAACATGTTCTGGAATAAGTCGGATTTAAAAAGATATCCAAGTTTAGGACATTAGATATCAATGCTCAAAAAGTATAAATCCTTGTTTGAAATTAGGCCCAGTAAGAAGGTTAGGAGATTTATGGGATGAATCGAAATAGAACTGTCGGGAAAAAGGAGCCATTAAAAAGTGCTTCCTACTTTCTCCCTTCATAGGAATGGAATGTAATGGGAGAAAGTATTTTCTGGGGAAGGATTTGCATTTAATTTCCGACAAGTTTATGCTTGGTTCCATTCACAAATTACTTGTTGGTTAGAACCAGTCTACTGAGAATGTGTGAAAATGGTAAAATTAAAATCAGCCACTTTGCGCATCACACCACACTCCCACCGCAGCCGCCAACGAACCAACCACTCATCCATCCAGAGAGGTAATGAATTTACATAAGCAGCCAAACTGTGGCACATGAGACCATTACTTGAATCTCCCAGAGTACTTATGTTGCACCACACCACGGAATTAAATAAATTGGAGTCCTCTCCATGTGTGGAATCCACCCTGGATGCAGATTTGGGAGTCCTTCCACAACGGAAATGAACTCCGTGCTGGATGGAATGAAGAGTTTGTTGAATTATGAGAATTATCTTCATCCAACCATGCATTCAACTAAACATTATTCTTCATATCCTTCATCATTGACGGGTTACTGGTGTAGAAGAGGGAGAAGGTTCATCATCCTGCTTTCTCCAGCCTGTTGGTAGAAGATGAATGGCTTTATTGGGTTGTGGTGTTGGTGGTGGGGTGCGGCGAGGTGTATGATGTGGTGGACATTGACAAGGGAACTGAAGGTACCAGTATTGGTTGGTTGTACATAAATAGCTTCATCCTCAACCGGAAATATAGCTGAGCCGGGTTGGACTGGTTGGGAGAATTCTGGGTATTTTTGTTTGACTTTTTATTCCCATTTCATCATCATCTCCGTCCCGAAATGGGTCTGCAATCATCGTAAATGGCAACTGGACTGGGTTCTTGGGAGTGATGGAAGTTTTGGAAGTAAAGAGATCTCACTCCGGCTATCTGACTGTGGTTCGTATTGATTGCCCCCTCCTGACCCACTTTACTCCAGTTTACTCACTCTTCTTCTTTTCTCACTCCTTTCTCCAACTTTCTCCTGGCGGACTATCTCTCTCTTTACTCTTCATCAAACCAACCCGGCTGGAATGGATGGATGGATGGATTGCTGGATGCGGGTAGTGTCAGGGTTCTACTCAAATTTTGGACGAAACTAAAATTAGTTGGAGCAAATAGTAATATGTGAGTTGTTGGGTGTTCAACTGTTGCATAATCAAATCAGGGAAATGCAGGCAGGCCTTAAAATCATGGTCATAAAGCAGAAAATGAATTTACTAAAAAGGAAAGGAGAAAGTGGGATTATTTTCTCTTGTTTGGCGAGCACACTGACTGGCTTCTTACCTCTGGAGAAAGTGGGATGGATGGAGAAAGAGAGTAACGAGCTCATTTCCACGTGGCTGATCCCACTTTTATCTTATCCACTGAAGCGAAATGACTTTTCCTAACTTGACTTGGGTCATGTTTCCACAACTAAAGTAATGGAAAAAAGAAGAAAAGAATGTTTTGAAAATGGACTTTGATTCATATTGCATTTTCTGAAAGGGTTGAAGAATAGAAAACATTAATTTAAAGGCAATATTGGGCTCTCTTGTGGTTGCCGCAGGTTTGGAGGAATTGGTCGATTATGGAGGTCAAACTCTTCGGATCCCACTAACAAAAATGGTTCTTCTCCCTCTGCCGATGAGCCGGATTTGGTCAAATGCACCGAGAAGAATGAGGCAGAAGAATACGCCACCACCAATTATCCTGGAGTGTGCGTTCTCTAACTTTACTAACACCACTTATCAATTTCTTGCACAATTTATATTTATGACCAAACATGTTTTGACCATTTCGTCCACTATTTTGTTGCTCCACAGACAAAACCAGTCTCAGCAGGTGGAGATGGACGCTGAACACGAGGTACTGGAAGGACATCGACCAACTCAAGTCAGTATTGGAACGGCACCCTTGAGAACTTCGGAACAAATTCGACTCGCCGTTGACTCCACTTTGAGGATTTCTCGATCCAAGAATAAAAAGCAGGAGTGTTCCTCCCTCGTGGAAAAACTTCGGTGGCTCACCTCACTGGATGATGAGGACTCTGATAGTCAGTCTGGTAAGGAGTTATTGGCAATTATTGACGATTCAGGTCTGAATTTGTACTAATTGGCATTCGAATATCTTAGGTTTCGCTACGTGGCCCTCCCGAGATAAGAATGGGCTCCCAAACACAGCTCCAAATTCCTCAAACTCTTCCTCCTCTCGGAAATCGGATGCAGGAACATCCACCTCAGGTGAAGATCATACTTAAGTACTACTCATTCATAGTACATTACCTTCAAAAACTACTCTGCGCAAAATATAAATATTATGTGGATGAATGAGTACTTGATTTGATAATAATTTTTTCAGTATTTAATGTATAAATGAATGAACTGGTAATGATTTTTAATGTTTTATCGTAAAATTCAATCAAATAGCAATATAAAAGTTCATCTCAATATTTCTAAACAATTCAGGACACAAATAATAGGAAAATCATAACAATTTCAACAAAAGTACAGATTCGAATTTATCTAGTCAAAACTCTCTCCTTAATCATATCAATCGAGCAAACATATCCCAGAGCAAAGGGGTCATCATTATTATTGTAGTGTCCTGTCCCTTCAAAAGTAACCAAGGTATATCCCAGATCAAAGGGGTCATCATTATTATTGTAGTGTCCTGTCCCTTCAAAAGTAACCAAGGGTCGTCCAGTGCGGCTCAAATTCTTTGCTTGAGCACGAAGGGCAGGAGAAATCTTAAAATCCGTCTTCCTGTTGAGCATCTTCATCTCTCCATTGGTCATCTCCTCTTGTTCAGCAAGGTAATGCTGTTGAAAAGAGAACAAGGACAAATATGTACTTTTGCGGAAAGGAACAGGATTAGAATAAGTAGAGGCAGATTGAGACTCACAATAATGAATTCCTCTAGGTTCTTCCTTTCCTCTTCTGACCCTGAGACAATCACAGCAACCTCGAAACAGCGTCGGTTCCTGTTTTTCATGTCCTGTTGGACGGCAGACCTATTCCCAGTAGTAAAATGTGAAGCTCGTGCTCCAATGACAAAGTCAAAGGTCTCCCCGACGTACCATCCCAGAGAACGGACGATACCCCTTAGATATTCCCAGATTTGACGAAGTGACATTCCTTTATTAAACATTAAAATCATAATTATCATGATCACAGCATAGGCAGTGAGACAACTTTAGAGATTTTATTACAATCCTACCTTGAATCTCATCCTGAGAAATGGTGACCACGATGTAGGTCTGGTGCTTGGCGTCTTTCTGCTTTTCAACTCTTCTTTTCTTTTGAGACTGTGAACTTTTCATGTTTTTTTCTGATAGATAGATCATTGATCGAAGTCTTGAAGCCTGCATCAGCTTCAGCTCCCCGTTGTCCCATTTGAAATTGTCCAATTTGAGTTGTGCAGTCTTGTTTTTGCTCGGAGTCTGTTCGGCTCTTAAATTTTCATCATCAATCAATTTGGTGAAGAAGGCCTTGTCCTCAAACTGATCCTTTGTCAATTCCATCAAGGACGAGTAAAATTGAGTACGATTCTTGATCTGAAATTACACAATATGTATCCACGACTTGATATAAAGTTTAATAATAATTTTGTCGTCATTGATATAATTAAATACATACCTCCACTTCCCCTCCTGTCTCTTCTTCTTCGGACTCTTCTGTTTCTTCCTCTTCTGACTCGACAATTTCATCTTCATCATTGGTCTCAATGATCCTTTCTCTCAGTTCGCCGTCCATTTTTATTTAGGAAATATTGAGAAATCAATTACATAGGCTACTTTTTCAAAAAGTAAGGCTGTGTTTAGATGTGAGATGTGCTCTGGCCAAAATAAAACTAAAACAAAGTTGCCTTGTTGGAAGACAAGAAAGAACGCCAAGCCAAGTGATAAAAAAGAACGCCAAACCAAGTGATAAGAAATCAAGAAAGCCGAGTGCTATCAGCACATAAGCATCAGTCACTTTTTTGAGAAATGTTATTTCGAAATTAGTCATTTCCAGTATGAATCTATGCATAAATGTCATGAACATTTGATTGAATTTTATCTAACTTTAGTCTCCATTACCAAATTGGAGACTAATTATAAAGATCAACTTAATCGCATTGAATACATTATTACTATTATTAATTAATGGTTTTCATAAATCGATAATCAATCAAAAATCAGTAATTATCATTTCGTTATTTCAATTCACTTCGTTGGAAATGGAAGGGCGTTGGACACAGATTGGCATTGTCTCGTTCGGCAACCGATGTGCCGAGCCTAACTATCCTGGTAATATACTGAAATACTATGCTGGGTCAATCTAATCTAAGGTCATGCTCAATTAATGTATTCATATGTCAAATTTTCAGGTGTTTACACCAGACTAACCCATTTCATGGACTGGATCAAATCCAATGCAATTTAATTAAGTAACTGATACGCGCATTTATATACTTAAAGATTTGAAACTTTATGTAATATTTTATTATGTGATATCCTATATGCTCGTTTGTATTAATTTTATAAATAAATCAATTTAATTAAGCAACTGATACGCGCATTTATATACTTAAAGATTTGAAACTTTATGTAATATTTTATTATGTGATATCCTATATGCTCGTTTGTATTAATTTTATAAATAAATGTCCAGCCATGTCTCGCTATTTCTACCAAAATTTTCAAATGTAATTGTTCCTAAAAATCATGATTCATTTTTGTTTCTATTTTGTTTATTTATCAACATTAACATATATCCACTAAAATCAATTACATCACAATTGCGAATAGAGTGAACCAGTCACCAAATTTTAAACGATATTTAAATTACTGCATGAATATTGTATAAGATTCAAAGGAAATTCCATCCAGTGGAAAATGACATTGATTCCAAAAAACTTTCTCTACAGCATCGTCATCGGCATCCGCTTCATCATTTTATTGTTGGACATCTTATTATTGGGAAAGTGACTCACTTTACTGCCCCCCATCGAGGTAACCATCCCCGTCCCATCGGCACTGCGTTTGTAGCGATCCGCCGAAATCCGGATCGGGGCCGAGTAGCCCGTACTTTCTCTTACCACTGGAACCGTTCTGCTCACAATTCGGGTGGGTTGTTCTTCATAAGACGTAGCTCGTACGGCAGGTGCTGGTTCTTCATAACCCGATGATTTCGTCACAATTGCCCTATGACGGACTGCAAACTTGAGTGGAGACTTTCGAACGGAGACTACTGGCGCAGAATATTCTTCAACTTCCCTCACGGCCGGAGCAGAATATTCCTCGACCTCCCTCACCGCAGGGGCAGAGTACTCTTCAACCTCTCTCACGGCAGGAACAACTTCGTCATAAGTCGTGGTCACCGTTCGTACCACCGTTGGTGCGGCAGGAGCTTCATGATATTCTTCGACAACTTCATCATCAAGAGCTGGACTGGAATATCCGTAGCCCATTTCTGCCCGGACGGCACGCCCATAACCGGAGGAGGATCTTGTCGCAGAACGTGACCGTGTTCCAGAAGAATAACCAGAGGATCGAGTAACAGTTCGGGTCGCGGGGGCAGAGTAACTTTCTCTCACCACGGTTCGAGTTGATCCATATCCGGATGATGACCTGGTTGGGGTGGAGGCAGCATAGTCGGAGGATGATGACCGGGTAGCGGATCGGCGGTGCATGTGGTGTCCCTTATTATTGTGACCATGATCCATCATACCGTGGCGAGAGTGGTCTCCTTGATGATGAGAGTCGTGGTGGGAGCTTTTATGGTGTGATTGATGTTTTTGATGGTCATGACTCCTTTCCACTCTAGAACCGACAAATTGGTCTCTGAGAGCCTTATCGGCCTCTTCCTGCTGGGTTTGAGTCACGGCTTTGTTATCCACGGGTGGGATACTTTCTGCGGATCGGACCTTGTGGTGGGTGGCTTCAACCCGGTGTGGATTTACGGGAGTGGGTGGTGAAGAGGATTCAAGCTCGAACTCAGGTAGTCCTTCAGGGTTATTGTTGTCGGCCATCTTTTTCTTCTCGTGCTCGATTTTCTTGTGGGGAGAAGTTTTATGAGATTTTTTGTGGTGGTGATCCTTATCGTCGCAGTCCTTTTCGTCATGATCGTCTTCTTCTTCAAAATTTTCAGATTTCTCGGAGTGGTGGGAATGGGCATTAGTGAGAGGCTTTGATTTGATAACCTCACTGACAGGAATGGGGATTGGTGTCTTGTCCACGGCTTCGGATTTCTTTCCATCTGAAGACGGAATAGGCTCGGAGAGGTTAGAGGGTTCATTGGTCATTCGGGTGTGGTGTGGCTCAGGTGTTGGAGTTATCTTCTCGGGCTCAGCTACAATACAAGGGAAAAAAGTTTGTAAATTTTATGAATATTATTTCTCCAACATCTTTCTGGCCAAGAAAAATAACAAAAATTTCATACCTGTTGTGGGTGTATTATTCTTTCCTGGTGCTCATATTCGACTTGATTTCGGGCACTTCCTCTTTTGGGGGTGCGCTGGTTGTGGTTGTAGGCTTTACTTCCGGTTCCGGTTTAATTTCGGGCATTGGCGTGGTCGTTGGTTTTTCTTCCGTCACAGGCTTAGTCTCAGGTACGCTCGGTTTTCCCAATAACTCCGGTAATCCTTCAGCAATGTCGGCTGGAATGAATTTCAGAAGGTCGTCCGTGCTTTCTCGCTTATTTTTCATCCCCATTGACATCGACATCGTCATTGGCATTCCTCCCATGTGCGTTTTATGCTTCCCGTTCATCATTGGAGTCATGTTCATCCCATTCTTGGTTGGAACTGCGCCACATGACACCAAGGCCAGGGATAGAATTACAAAAACCTGGAATATTAATTGAAAAAATAAAAATTAATAACTTTAAATAATCGAAGATTGTCCTTTATACAAAATTTTGTACAACTTTGACTGCAAATTTTTCAAAATTGATGGATGTCTAGAAATTACCTTCATATTGAATGCTCAGCAATTCAAAATTCTTTCCGGAGTCCTTCAAGTAGGTGCAAATGCTAGTTGCAGAATATTACAAGAATCGTTCCTACGTTTCCTTTTTATACCCGATTTTTCAAACAATTGAGACTTGCTTCGTTTCCAGAATCCTCTGAGGTCAGCATGCTTTACAAAGATTTGCTTCCTTAAAATATGATTCAAAATACAGCACATCTGCATCCTTCAATGATGATCCTTGGTTCGCATGTAGCCCTTTTTTGAAAAGGGTTCATCTGCCTTGAATGTTAAATCAGGATCAGGGACTCTTGATGACCTTGCTCTAGCTCAGGTTGCCTTCCCCAACAATACAAGGTTACATCTTGGTGATCTGGTCCTTTCCCAACAAAACAATGAGTGGTTCATGTGCATGGCTCTTACCCGAAAAGATTGAAAAGGATTGTTCAACTGTGGCTGGGCGTATACGGAAGTGGACTGGAAATATGCACGCTTATTTTTGTCACGTAGTCCAAGTTAAGCTTTAAACCTTCACCTAGCCTCCCTTGACCTTTTTTGTGGGTGACGCACAACGCAAAAACCAAAACAATAATAAAGAAGAATCATGGTCAAGGAAATGACCCAAGAGATTTATTTGTCTAATACAGGTCTTTGTGTGAATGTTCTTTACGTCATCAGGCCATGGTCATTTTTAGTACAGTACAATGCCTAGATATCTTTGATGATTGTAAATATTTAAGCGAGAAACGTTGTTCCTTATCATAATTATCATTTTAAAAAACTTCATCTAATCTGACGTAGCCAACAATAATCTCATCGTGCCTCTCGCAATTGTGACAATATAATTCAACACTGCTTTATGTGTGACTTGAAAAAAGCTACCAAAATGTAGCGCAATTGGTTTGCAAGATCTTTTAAATCTTTCAAAATACATGTAATTCTTAAGACGAGTTTTGCCATTGATTGGCATTGAATCAAATAACTTTGGCACTCTCCAAGATTTCAGACATTTAGTTGAGACGCGTTGTGTATGAGCAAATACCACGAGGATGGCAATTAGGACGATATTCATTGCTTGAGAAAGTCCTAGGAGGACAAATATCCCTAAAATTGGTACCATCTCATGATACCTGGTAAATAGGACATTGGCACCGATGGCCATTCTCGAAGCAAGAAATTGAAACGGGATTAAATAATCTTTGCAAGTGTCCTCAAAACGGTTGTGAAGAAGTTGTAAGCTTCGGAAATTTAGGGTGAGAAATTCTTGGTTTCGAGTAACCGGCCTGGTCCAATACGCATTTCGAGGGAGGTTAAGACTGCAATTTTAAAGAGTAAAATCAGACTTGCAAAA
>JAAXNX010001411.1:0-18038 GCA_036491905.1 Folsomia manolachei | reverse complement strand
GCCCAACTCATGGCAAAATTTTTGCTGGACCTGAACTTAAAAGATAACAATCAAACCAATTCCTTAATGCAACCAGTGGGTTCTCAGCGTAAATATTTCTCACACCAATGATATTTTATGCTGACCTTTTCTGGTGGACATATCCAAAAAGAATGAAGGAGCAAAGTTTGCAGGTATTGATGGAGAATACTAACGGTTTTTAAATTCTAACTAACACAAATTGGTGTACATGTGTTAATGACTGGTGGCTATAATGTCATTATAATGTTTGTAAATAAATATAAGTAGTGTATGGAATTGGGAACAAGGAAACGACCGAAAGCTTTGATTCTTCATTCCAGGATGAGAGAATTAAATGAATCGGCAATGGTTAAGTACTGACTAGAACGTATTGGAAATTTTCTGGTTTCAGTTGCCAAATGAAAAGATGTGAATTTTATTAACCGTTTTGTAGTTCGTTGGAGGAACTTATTTGCTTATCACGAAATCCGAGAAGTATTCATACACACACAATGAGCATAATTTCCTTGAGATTGGTTGGTTGAATTTGACTCTTTGTCCAGTTCTAGTTTGAGAATTCTTATCGCTCTCAAGTTGCGAGTCTCACTCTAATCTAAGCTGGCTTCAAATAATATGTATTTATGGCTAGACATTGCAAATTATTTATAAGTTAGTAGTTTCATACATATATACACAAAGAAGGTGAACATATTTAGGAAATGGTGGGCATTCCAGTAATTTGTCACTAATTCTAAGGTTTGATTTGATCTGATAACTACATACTTCCAATTTCAATACAAACAATCTGTTCGTTAAAAGGTATTGTAAGGAATATTTTCATTTTATCTGTTAAATCCAGGAGAGGATGGCCAACTGGGGATGCTTTTAGTTTAAGCATGACACACTTTATGTCTATTTATTTAAAGAAGTGAATATATTTCCTCAACGGTGTGATTATGGATTTCGGAAATGGGACGTCTTAGTTGGATGAATTATGAGGAAGTTAATGTCGGGAATATATCATCCAGTTAATGTGTCATAAAATTAACATTAATAAATCTCTATAAAAGCCATTTTGCGGTTACCCTCCGACCTCCTTGCGTTTTTAAGCATGTTTATGTGCATGACCGAGACATATACAAACTGTCATAATCCTAAGAAATTCGTGTTTAGCTGGTTGGTAAATGAGTATACTTTATGCTGGCCTGTCAATGTACTGGAGACACAATTCTTAAGTCATGTAATTTTAATACTCCAATTTGTAACTTCCGATTTTAAAATACAGATTTGCATGTTGTCCTTATTCCTGAAGTGAGTAAAAACCATGTCTATTTCTATACGATTGTAACCATCAACGGAAACAAATAAAGCGACGCCAGTGACAGCTTAATTGCATAAATAAACCAATTTCTAACAACTATGTTTAAGAATTTAATCACATTATGAAAGTAACACCCATCACTGACTCAAGGCCATCCTATTTCTTTTCATCCATTAAAACCTTTTGATTTAAAGCTGACATTTGATTAAATGCAGGTATATATTCCTAGGACCAGGTAAGACTTTAGAGATGATTTACCACTTCATTTGTCATGTAACTGGATGTGCACAAGGACAATATGGCTGAATTGGAGTATCCTTCTATTGAACTAACATTTCAATGTTGCTTAACATTTTTATATTCAGTTCCATATTTATATATTCCACAATATACCCACATTCCATCAAGTACATATGTATCGACCTGTCACTTGCATTACTGAAGTTGAAGATGAAAATTCGAAGATTTATGCTTTCTCTTGTGCATGACTTTTCTTTCAAATTTAAAATGGAAACGTTTTTTGAAGTCAACGGAAAACAATGCGAACCTAATTTGAATATTATGTAATCTTCCGTTCACAAAATCATACATAACTTGCAGACTTCGTTGTGTGTTGGACAAAACAGTAACTGGTTAGTTCCCAACTCCAACCAAGCTAGCAATTGAGAAAGCCATTTTACATGCGACATTGGCTTCAAACTAAATTATCTCGAAAATAGATGACAATGAGGTTCAAAAGTTCATGATGTACAATGCAGTGAGTGAACGATAAACTTGGTGAAAGTGAGTGCAAAAACAGGCAGTTCCTGTCTACCACCATACGGTAGACCTTTTATTATAAATATGCTCACTTTTTTACCTAATCTTGCTACTGTAAGATTTTACAACATCCTTACAATGATCGAGTTAATGGATTTATTGAGTGAATTTTAATGTTGTTTTGTCTTACGTTTTTGTAAGACGTATATAAATATATGGGCAAAAGTAGTTTGTGTTTAGAAAAGCTACAATATGAATATGATTGTTGGGTGGGTGCTAGGAAAATACATCTGGAAGCTATAAAAATTCAGGGCAGCCTTCAAGAGTGCTTGACTAGTTGAAGAATGGACTACAAACGGCATAAAACCCTTATTTATGTTCACGCCCTTTGTGTGAAAGTAAAAACCGTAGAAATTGCATTGGCTCCTGGTTTGCCTGCCTGGCCGAGTTGGGTCTGCCTTTCCAGCAAATTTGATTGCGTTTCGAGTAGAGAATGAATGGATGAAAGTGAAATGCGGTGTAAATTGCGTGATACACACAATAGGCCCTTTCTTGGTTGGTGTCTCCAACGACGGGCTATTTTCATGGTGTGGTGGCGCCAGTGGGTTAACAAAGTGGCGTTATTCTTATTCATACAGTATCACAATGGGCAGTGGGTAGGACTTTTATCTGACTTGATTAAAAATTGTAGTCTGTAGCCGAACCGGATTTTGGAAAATAATGTAATTTCTAGAATATCAAGTAGGAGTAAATTATCAATGTTCGACAGATTCTTGTTACGTTTTTTATTGCAGTTGATGAGATAAGTGTGTGTAGAAGCTTCAATTTAAAATTTGATTTTGAATTTTTATTTCTTTTATTTTCAACGATTAGCAAACTTTTTGTTGTTCAATCATTTTGTGACAAGCATTACGTGAGATTGTAATCTTGTGGAGAAGAGATGCGAGGTGAACGTTGCAAACTTAAATGGTTTTCCCTCTGAAAAGGGTTTAGTATGTTTTTCCTACTAACCAAGTAGCATTCAAATCAAACTGTCAAATACGTCTAATGTTTGTGCCAATAATGTTTAACCTTGCCTGTCATTCCAATTCGAGCGACACTTTTCTTCGAGTAACTCAGCACAGGTCCTAGAATGGCACCAGTAAAAGAATACATTAAAAATTGGCTCTGGGAAAACTGGATTGTAGAAAGGAAAGTCGTGAAATACGGAATGGAAATGTGGCTTCTTTGAAAGAAAAAGCCATCCATACTGTTATTTAAGGATTTGTTTTATTTTGAGTTGCTATTATAACAGAATTCCGAGTCTACATTGCCGCAAAATAAATGTACTACGAAATCTATTTCATGGCCTACTGAATGCATTAATGTGCAATTTTATAAAGTTTAGAAAAATATTCTCTACAACTTAGCTTATGTTTCACACAGGTTGATGAAAGGACTAGAATGTTAAAAAATTGGGTTGAAGTTGAAGTTCTTTCTTGCCAATTTCTTGCTGCGTGTATGAGAGGTTGGATTTTATGTAGTACATAGGTAGATTTAATGCAAAGTTTAATAACTTCTTACTATAGTTAAGCCTATCTCGCAGTTTTCCAAGCCAGAATCATTTCAAAATTGTATAAAATACTAAAAAAATGAATCACAAATCTTGCTGACTTAGCCAAGTTCTAAAAATAGCCGAGTTCTAAAAATTAATTAGAAAACTTGGATAAGAGCTTGATTAGCCTAATAACGAGTTACGATTTTCCATTTTATTAAGTTCTCGTACCTGTATAAAGTAAAGGTGCATATTAATGTAGTAGGACTAAAAATATATCCTCACTGATCCATTTCACTGGGCATCTCTGCAAACTAAAGAAACTGGGATGATGATAATACTTATGGAAGTATATCGTGTTTATACTTTTGCAAAATGAATAAAAAAACATGGTCGATAATTATATAATCAATATCAAATTCTTCGCTAGAAATCTGCACAACGGAATGCACTATTTTCTCAGGAAATCAAGCATACTGCACCTTGCACCGGCAATTTCTTCCATTCTGATGCCCCCTATTTCGTTTCCTGCTATTCCTGAATCTGACAAGTATTACTTTAACTATTCATAATATGACCCATATTTTGACATCTCCACCGGAAAGTTGCATCTGCATGAATAGAAACAACAAATTAGGAAAGCGTGGAAATCGATGTCGAAAAGAAATAAAATATAATTCATTTGAGGAGAATTACATACAACATGATACAACGTAATGAAATGAGCAACTGTCATCCAGCAAACCACGTTCCTGTCAAGAATATATTGCTATTTACGATCTCAAGTTTTCCTTATTTATTCGGTATAAATGCAGATTTCTTACTACAAAGGCAAGATAAGATCCTGAAAAAACGGTAAACTTTTTTGCTTGAATTAATTTGGCAAGGTTTATGTTCTGTTCAGTGGAAACACTACCCGTTCATTCTGATAGAACGCACACTTATGAACTGTTCTTGGGACAACTCTAGGACAGTTGTACTACATTCTTCAGGAAAAGGGTAGGCATTTGGTGATAAGAAGACAGTGAATAAAATGTGTAATTACTCTTGTTGACTGTATCACTTTAATTTATCCCAGAGATATAAAAACACATTACTGCCGTACTTCCCAAGAGAAAAGAGAGAGATAAAAGAAGCTCACAAAGTTGAGCTGAGCTGGATAAAATAAACCCTTTGGCATTGTGTAATGATTTCCTGGAAGATGTTTCTAGGATAAGCACCATATCAGTCAGCACGGTGAGTTTTTAATTATAAATTCATTTTTTTCCAGTAAACAACTTTTCCCTGATAAAACGAAACATTGTAATTACAAAACTATAAACCTTAACTTCACCTGATGGAATGATTTACAGAAACCTTGTAATTTTTCGAGATTGAAGATCATTTTATTTTTTTTTATTTTTTCTGTCTCATCAGTATAGATGACTGTTCTTTCCATCGTCTCACATTTTCTAAAAAAAAACATTTTTGAGTAAAAATGTGGAGAAAGTTGTGAAGAGAAAGTGGTTGGGAGTCTGAGCTTCGCCCCGTTTCAATTGGGACGGGCGGATGCTCATCAAAATCTAGTCGGATCATTGATCGGAATAAGTTGCACAACATTTTTTAGTCCAATTTTGTGTACAAAAAATTATTTGTTCCAGTTGTTAAAGTTCCTTAAAGTCTCTGGGATAGATTAGGAGGATTGGAGGGACTGGGATCTCGATATTCTCGATAATATCATCGCCTCAGGTAAGTACATATGTTCTTTACTTAGGAATACACCTATTTGATTGAAACTTTGAAACACTACACGGAGTCAATATGCGTAATATGCCAAGGTTAATTTCAGAAATATTTTGAAGGTTTTGTTTGGCGACTCTACTTTTTGGACACAATATTATGGCGGCCATGGTCGTACGGGTTTTGCAAGGGTTGGTTATACTCCTGAGTACTTGCACTCTTATTTTGGGAGGAGTGGTAAATGAACTTTTTATCTTAATCTTTTGTACATGATGGAAGTTGCATTAAATTATTAATTTGGAATGTAAATTCTGTTTTTAAAATTAGTCGGACAAAATGGAAAGTGACTTTTTCGACAATCCAGAAATAACTGTTCAATTATCACACTACTTTGGCTCAGATGATCCCAGCGATGCCTCATACACGCCAAGAGGAACAGTTGTTATCAGAAGCTTTAAGGGACCAAGGTTCACTACTACTCAGAAAGATATTGCCGAAACTGATTTTGCCAAGATTATGGTAATAATTCTCTACAAAATAAAGTGAAATCCATGTGCAGTGGATTTACTGAAGTTAGAATTGTTGATCAATTTGCAGAAACTGGCCGAATCAAGTGGGTATTATTTTTTGAAAGCATCCGTGAAGTCAGTTTCAGGAGAAAAAATATTTAAAAGTTTTGCTAGCGCTGTAAGGCTTTATTTTAGTTTAAACCGTGAGCAAAATTTAATCGGATTGCTAACTGATACTTTTGTATTTGGGTTTGTCATTCCCAGCAATCATTGTTACAGTCTGGATTATCCGACATCATAAGAATTCATGTCAGTCCAAATGGAGAAATTGTAGCAATTAGTTACGCTTTGGCAAGATCTGACGTGCAGGAGATTAGGAAGCCTATGCCATTGCAATTTAATTCAACAGTATTTGTTCATCATGGTGAAGTTGGACCGCAGTAAGTAACACATTTATAGTTGAAGTTGAAGTTGAGTGTACTTAACGTTAACTAAAATCATGTTTTCGTTTGTAACAGACCGGATACGGCACCTTACTTGGAAAAATTGGAACACGAGAGATTGGCGAAGGAAAGGGGAGAACTTTCTGTAAGAAATTTTGTAAGCTTCGCAATTCCTTTAGAACAATTAATTGAAATTAATTTTTCTTTTCAGCCCGACAATAGATCATTTTTGGCAAAATATGTAAGACCATTCTTCTATTCCTTGTTTAATTTTTCTGCCTTTGTTCTGTTCTGTGTTATTATGTTCATTGCTCAAATTACATTCTTTGGATGGCCGGGTTCGGACAGTACAAGCCCATTCTAGTAGCATAATGTGGAATGACACAACCTTAACATTAGAAAGAATCCTATTTGTTTTGTGATTCGTATGTTTGAGATTGAGAAGACACAACCTAACCTAACCTATTTGCAACATTCGAAACTAGTCAAAATGACGATGAATCCTGCAACCAGAATGACAATCTGACAATCCTCAACCAAATTTTTATTTTATTTTTGCGCTTCCAGTTTGTTTATGCTCAAAAGTTATATATCTTGGAATATTCTTAGCTTGGTTGGGCGCAGAGATAATTATTCGTAATTGATAACGCTTTTAATGGGTTGCAGTTTCTGAAATATGACATTTATTTTATTGCAGTGGATGTACATTGTGCCAATTGCAGTAATGGTTCTTCTATCTGGTGCTTCCAATCCGGAAGAAGGTGGTGGAAGATAGTCACCGTCAACAAAACAATGAATCACTGTTTAATTCGTCTAATTGCGGCATTCTAAACTAAGTTGGAAGCTTTAATATAAAAGGTTAGGTTGGATAATGTAAATTTTAGTGTGTGCACAGAAAAAAAGCCAAATCATTTATTATTAATCCCTTTACCTTATTAATGCTTTGTTTATGGGTTACAAAACTTGAATTTCCTTTACTGGTTTTTGTTACTTTCTTTTCAACACCGAGAACATATCTGATATCACGCAGTGACCCAAATTTGTTAGTTGGATAAGGTCGAGTCTGCTTTATGGAATATCTTGGCTGTCGTCTATACGTGTGCTTCAGCAGTTTTAAAATTACTTTTAGTTTTTGTTATAATAAATGATCAAACGCGTCATTCATGGAATTGTGATACCGAGACAATTGACGTGGATATTATGGAATTTTGTAAATAACTCTTTATAAATTTAATCTCAATTTGAGGCAAGTTGAGACTGATAACAATTGACAACCTTTTAAAGATTTTACCAATTGTAGTCATTCCGCAATCGGACCTTAATGTTAATGTAAACAATTGTAAACCCATTGTTTGGAACATTTCAGTTGATCATGTGAAGTGTCTTGCCTGCGTATTAAACCATAGATTTTCGGTATAGTTCTCTGGTGAATTGTAATGTAGTCAGTTTTGCACAATAAATTGTTTTTGATGTTTATCATAATAATGTCAATTGTTACACCATAAAAGACTTTTAAAAGTTAATGAAATTGAAAATCATGAGCTTGAGTGGACTCAAGTGGAGGCAGGCGGTCTTTCATCAACTTCTTGACTCGAGAATCTTGAGTCTACCTTCAACTGGTTCCTTAGCTCAACCACCAGCGGCAAGAAGTAGACCAAAAAAGTCAACAAAAACAAAAGCCAAGAAATGGTTGACCAAGTCATCCGTAAATGTAAATTAGGAAATAATAATTGTTATACCATCTCCTCTTCCTGACTCCTAATTACAACTAGCTCCGGTTTTGGCTCCCAAATTAATGTAAGGTTTATTTCATTTTATGCTTTTATTTTATTTGGTTGGACGAGCGAGAAGACTCCGCCAACATAATTTGTATATGTTACGGGACACGTCCTATTTTTTGTCTCTTTTCTACAATTAGTCCAAGTTTCAATTTAACTTCAGATTTATTTTCTGCTCCTTGGTTGGAGACTGTATCAAATCAAAAGATTCTTCCATTTCTAGGTTCATTTCAATGACATGCCTTCACATACTTTCCACATTTTCGTAGTATTTTGTGATGGAAAGTTATGGATTAAAATTTAATGTGTGTCATTTGACGGGATCATTTTAATGACAGAAGGTCTCAGTTATGTTTTTGAATTCGAGAGGCTTAGATTTTTAATTGCATTACTGGGAATATCTTGAAATGGCATATGATACACCTTAGTTAGTTTCACATATATGCTAATTGCAGGTGAGCCAGAAAGATGAACGCTTCTGATCGAAGGAAATTGC
Source organism: Folsomia manolachei (assembly GCA_036491905.1). NCBI lineage: Eukaryota > Metazoa > Arthropoda > Collembola > Entomobryomorpha > Isotomidae > Folsomia > Folsomia manolachei. Next base: position 9,479 of record JAAXNX010001411.1, on the reverse strand, counting down.
AGGAAAACTATGAAAAGTTGGTGAATGATGCCAAGTACTATCAAGTCTCTGGGCACTTAATTTCCAAATTCGTTATTGATTTTCGAATGGATGCGGAAATTAAAAGTGCCAAAACTGAGCAAGAACAAATGGAAAAGCTGCTGGCAATTTTACTAACCAGGTAAAACTTTGAGAATATTTTTTATGCATTTTTCTTGGACATATTGAATAATATTTTTCTACAAACTAATGCAGGGGAGAAGATAGTCTCAAACACTTGGTTTCAGCATTGAGAACAACCTCCCCGTGGTTGGCAGATGCTTTGGGCCAAGATCCAGCTATGGATAAGAATAATAATAACAGCCGATGCCCAGCCGATGATAAGTCTCCGAAAATCTCCGATGCCTCGAGTGAGTGGCACTTCCTGTCAACAATGCCTAACTAATTGAATCTGGACTAACTGGGATGGTTTGGTATTCACAGTTGCTGATTACATAAACGAAGTCAGAAGGTCCTTAGAGAAGAGTCCGACTGTTTGCAGGCAATGGAAAATTGTTGCTCATACAATGCGACTTCATCACACAACAGTTCTTGATATTGAGGAAAATAATCGTCATTGCACTTCAAATGCACTGCATGATGTGCTGCGGAACTGGGTGGATGAGTTTGGACAGAAAGCAACATTTTCTAAGCTCATTGATATTTTGAAATGTGAAAGAATGATATTTGCTGCAGGTAAGGAAAGTACATTTAAGAAGCACCTCAATTTACTAGTATATATAAATGCATGTGAAAAATGCTGTATAATACTTTTGATGTTGATAATGACAGATGAGGTGGAGGAGCTTTGGATAAAACTTTGCTCGACCCCTGCAATCTCGTGCAATCTATCATGATAAAAAGACTTTCCGCTTTGACATTCACCTTAGTAGCATTATTATGATGATCAGTATGAATTACTCTTTGATATGACTACAGAATCTCTACGTGCACTGTATTAAAAAATTGAGCGCAACAGGATATCACGAGCACAACTGTATTAGCTGTAACCCCCACTGTGAGCGCATGTCAAAGTTTTCTTGAAATTATTCAGAATGTTTCAGGTTTATCATAGTCTAATTAAGTTTAACCCGTTTATGTGTGTTTCCGCTTTTACCCACTGCAGTATTTATTTTCAGATCACAGATACCATCTGTGCCCAGCTGTTTGAATGCATGAATAATAAGGTTTTTGATGTCATTGATTTGATTGCATTGTACTTGAAGTTTTTTATAAGTCAAGATTATGCAATAGTAATATTACGATAATTAGATCACTTTACATGACTCTTTAATTTGTCCCTCTCACTTTGGAGGTTAAGTTTTGATACGGATGCAAATAGATATATATGTAATTAATTAAGTTATAACGTTAGTCAGCAACGCACAATCTCAATACTGTTCTGTTATTAGTTAAGAAACGTCAAGTTTGTTAATTATTTTCATACATGATTTTCATAGTAGATTCTGAACAAGGGCTTTTAATTTGCATAAATAAAATGGAAGCGACTTTACAAAAATGCCATTTGTCGGCTCATAATAGAGGTTCTTTCATGAGGAAAAGTTTGAAATTCCATGTCCAACATGCTGGTTCCATTAGAATAAAAGTTGTCTCCTTACAACTTTCCCACTGATGTCTTAGCCTGCATTAAATGCTCTGGATTTGTATTTGTAACTAATTTGGAGAAAGTTCAGATCCGACGAGTGAACAACAAAATTGAATTCATACGAGATAGAATAGGCTTTTCTAGTTCTTTCTCTCTCCGCCACATAGCAATGAGTGCAAGCAGAGCTAGAGGCGTCCAACCATTACATGTCAACTTCACACGAAATTTCTTTTGGATAAGGTAAGACAAAATTTTAAATATTTTTAATTTACTCATTTTCTAATGAAGTACTTGACCCAAATATGCGCATTCACCCTTCTGCCAAGAGACAATTATTGGTGTCATAATAACTTGTATAAAGGATTTTGTTTGAGTAATATAGAAAGTAGCATATTCGCTCGCTCAACCAAATCACATACAAATGGTTAAAAAATGATATATAGAACTTTATAAGAACATCAAACTAAACAACAGCAGAACAAGGTAAGTTAATCAACCATCATTTATGCAATTACAGCCGTCTCTCCTTGTTTTAGCAGCTACCCATCACATTTACATTATACTTGGTAGGCGAATTGTACCCATTATTGTGTCATCGTTTCCATAATCAGCGAGTCCCTGGACAAAAAATAGCAAAAATTGGCGAGCTAACCAATTTGGGAATTTGCATCATAACAAAATCATCGTAGAAGACTGTTTTTGTTTTATTAGTTCAAGTTGCCAGTGCAAAAGTAGAACTGCAAAAACAAGAAGAGGTGGGTTCTTATTCTTTCTGTTCTTGCATCTTGTAATTAGTTTGGAGTTGGCAATAGAGGTAGAGAATTTTTCAGGATTTTGCTAAGGAAGGTCTAACGGGTTTCAGTAAGTAGTCCCTCCCAATTTAGAACTTAGTAACTAGTCAGAGAACGTCTTTTAGTGGGGATCAGTATCAGTTTGATTGAGCATTATTCAGGTTTTAAACGATGACGTTGCTAATTTAATTTAACCATAATTGAGCTCTTGATATTTTCCAGAAAATTATTTTGAAATATTTGGACACCCTTTTGGATTTATAAGATGTCGTTGTTTGGATCACTTATGCGAGATATGGAACGTGACCCAATTTTCGGGTTAGTACAAGTCTCTANTAAGATGTCGTTGTTTGGATCACTTATGCGAGATATGGAACGTGACCCAATTTTCGGGTTAGTACAAGTCTCTATTTCTAATTGTATGCAATACTAAATAAATATTTCTTCCCCAGAGCAATGAATCAAATGAATCGAATGATGAACTCCATGATGGGAGGAGGAGGACTTGGAATGGGGATGGGTATGGGAATGTTGGAATCCCCATCTCCATTTGGACCGGACATGGGACATTATCAACAACAAGGTCACCCTAGTCATCCTGGCGGTCATCCACATCATCCTCGTGGTGGTCATCATGACATGATGATGCCATTTATTGGGGGAGGTGGACTCATGTCTCCATTTGGTCCTCCAATGGGTATGGGTGGTGGATTTCCGGATTTCGTAAGTGATTTTTTTATGTGCTTAATAATAATTTTGTGCTTTAGAAAGGTTTCTTTCAATGCTGTTTTTTTAGAACCAATTAATGAGCCACGGTGGAAATAATGGTCACTCTTTCTCATCCATGTCTGTAACTTCAATTTCTTCTGGACCTGATGGACGACCCCAAGTGTATCAAGCCAGTAAACAGACGGCAAGTGGACCAGGTGGGGTCAAAGAAACTCGAAAAGCAGTGTCAGATACAAGAACAGGAACCAAAAAATTGGCTGTTGGACGTCACATGGGAGGGTAAACTTACAACAGTCTCACTAATTTCGCATGATATTGTAACTGGAAGTTTGATTTAATTGAATTTTAAATTGTTAGACGGGCACATGTTCGAGAACGGGAAGAAAATATGTTCACAGGCCAAAGAGAGGACAATGAGGAATTTGTAAATTTAGAAGAAGGTACGTCTTTCGTGATAATCTATATTATCAGTAAAGCATATTGGTTTGTAAGAGGAACTTATAGCTAATTTGTCTTTGATTGAGTAGACGAAGCTGAGGATTTCGACCGAGAATGGAAAACACGAGCATACAGTGGTGGCAATCGGTACGCGCATTCTGCATCCATGCCAGCTATCACTGCAGGCGTAGAACACAATTCTCGACATAATCAGCGAGATCGCCTACCTCACACTCATACGAATGGACATCAGCAAATCGGTTACCCAACTAGACCATCGGAATCCGCTCCTTCTGTGACCATAGAAGAACTACCTCCCAGCGATGATGAAGATGTAGTAAGAAATACAGGGACTCCACAATCAACGGCATCCGTTGCATCTTCCTCATCCCGACGACGCTCTCCTTACACGAGAGAAAGGAAACAAAAGCCAAAACGTGTTAAAAAGTATTAAACACCTTTTCCATATATAAATCGGCGGAACATTTATTGATTTGATTTACCTATGCGCAGTAATCAAGCACTGACGTATTTTCTATATTAATTAAATCGTATCTTTACATAATTAATGTAACATTTTCAACTGCGCACCAAACAAACAAAAATATGTAATCTAAATCCGATATGTAAAATATATATTATGTATGAAATATGAATATTATGATCAACGTGAACTATGAAGTATTTAGATATAATGCGTTTACGCTTCAGTGTGGAAAATCTTGTTGGATCCATTCTGTACACTGATAATTATATTTATAACGAAGCAATCTATTTCCGTTGTTAAATGTTTCGTTAATACAACACTAACCGCTTTTCGTAAAATAACAGCTTGACTACACTTCTCAAGAAATGGTTCCCAGTAAGGTCATTTTGAAAGGCTTAATTTGCGTATTTAAGTTTTTGTCAATCTTTTGCTGTAGCATTGGCCAGTAGAAATTTCATTCTTGTGATTTGTATGTTTCTTGAATAAAATCCGGCATGACGGTATTTTACGAAAAATTTTTCTCAACTTACGGTTAGTTCCTGAAGCCGAAGTCCCTTCATTGCTTCATCCATATTTCTGAGAGTTTCGTTAGCTATCCACTTGTTCCTTGTGTCAAGTTCGGTAAAAGGATCTAAAGTTATAACGTCCAAGGGTTCAATACTATTTGGAAGAACTAATCTATAGGCATGAAGGAACATTCGGTATGGAGATAAGTCCTTCCTATTGCTATAAGTGTAATCACCCACTATTGTGTGACCTATAAACGCATAATGATAACGATTAAGTCAATAAAAAGGCTTACAAATTTAGGCAATTCATACAGTTACTGACCTATATAACAACAGTGAAGGCGAAGTTGATGGCGTCGCCCAGTTATTGGGCTTTATTAATACTTTTGTGGCAGGATAATTATAACAATATCCTCGTTGCAGAACAGCAATATGAGTTAATGCCTTCCGCCATTTGGAGGAACAAAATGGAGATGACGCCACAGCCATGCGAATATTACGAAAACTTTCTCGAATGTCATCCCCAATGCCCTCGTCCACCGTTAGAAAATCCTGCGAGATGTGTCCTCGTACAATGGCAAGGTAAAATCTAAAATATATCAAAGTGGAATCATAAATTAATAGAGAAACCCGTCATTTTTGTCGGAATTACTTGGAAGTTTTGCGATGAGTAAACGCATCAACAGCAACGGCACAAGCTTTTTTGTGTTTGGCAATACACAATATTCCAGAAGTAGAATAATCCAGGCGGTGGCAGAAAAAGAAGCTCATGGATAACGACGGATTTACCAAATCAGGATACAGGCGTTGCAACTGTTTCTCTACTGTCACTGGAATTCATTCAAAGGAGAGGTTTTTTCATACAGATTTTCATATAAATTGTGCAGCAAACAATCCAAATCAATCACCTGCTACATCCTTATTTGCATGATTTATGAGGACATCCCTGTATTTATTGACCACAACGAAATGTGGGGAATCATGAAGGATTTGTATGTCATCTAGCGTGGCATCCTGGGCGTAACCAAACGTTCCACGAACCACTCGAAGGACCTTGTAGATCAACTTGCTCTCAAAATCATGAAGCAATTTTAACATGATGAAAAATATGTTCATGGTAAATCAATCCTATTTTGACTGGATTTTTAGAAAAGGTCGCTGCACAGCCAACGGAATATAGGGAGTAGTTGAAAGTTTCAACTTCAAGACATAATACAATTTATGGATAGATGTGTCATTATAAGATCTTAACTTGGTTTATTTTTGTAAAATTACAATTTCAACACTGAAATTCAGTGACTGAATGCAAAATTTGCATGAAATGGCAATTCCCGTCAAAAATCAGCTCGTTTAGTGAGGGGCACTATGAACAAATCTAAGACTTCTTGAAAGTTTCCGAAGTTTGATGAGCTATTAGAAATTATTAGTGAGCAATCTTGCATGATGTAATTCTCAATCATTGCAGACCAATTATGCATTCCTGATTTAAAATATAAGTGGAGGTTGAAATTAGTTATTTGATGTAACCGCAGAGTTTATTTGGTCAAGAATGCTCACAAAACATTCATGAACTCATTTGATGCAAGTAAAAATGGGAACAGAGGCATAAGATGTAATATTCAGCCTTTCCTATAATTACAGTCCCCTCCTTAGTTTACTTCAACTTCTTCTTGGGTCGAATGTTGTTGGTGTGTCCGCACTTCTTCTTTCGGCAATTTGTTGCTCTTTGATGAAGACGAGCATAACACTTTCGACAAATCATCTTATCGCAGTTATACTTCTGAGCTAAGATACGCAGAGTTGGCTCAATGACACCGCCTCGAAGACGAAGAACCAGATGAAGAGTGGATTCTAAAAATACAAGAATTAAGAATTAACATCCCACCAAATCCACTTTATTAAAATTCCTAGTTTAAATAAAGAAAACTCACCCTTTTGAATGTTGTAGTCCGAGAGTGTCCTTCCATCTTCCAATTGCTTACCGGCAAAGATCAATCTCTGCTGGTCTGGAGGAATTCCTGCAAATAAAAACATATCCGAAATGTATCTCTATCCGAAAATGTGAAAAAATCTTGTAATTCACAAGCAACCACAAATATCCCATGTGTTGGCCACTTTATATTTACATGCTAATTTATGGAAATCATAACCTTATCGTTTATCTTCACCGTTTCAATTTTCGGGATTAAAAATTCAAAAGCCGAACTTTGACAATTGAAGTTGTATCTTACCTTCCTTGTCTTGGATCTTGGCCTTGACGTTTTCGATGGTATCACTGGGTTCGACCTCAAGGGTGATGGTCTTACCCGTGAGGGTTTTGACGAAAATCTGCATATTTTCGCAGTTGACCAACCAAACTTTTTAATTTTTCTGCAACTTTCCGATTTTGCGAATGGAGAACAGAATCGAAACGTGGTTAAAGATTTGAATAGCCCGCGAGGATTTCTGCCTCATAGTGCCCCCAACATTATTTTTCGCCCGCCAAATAAACTTCACAAAAAAGTTTGCAGCACGTGGTCCTGATAAAATACAAACTTTTCGATAAACGCTTATCACAATCGACTATTTTCACTGTTTTTAGCACCTCCTGGGTGCAGCTGTTGGATTCAAGGATTAAGGGACAGCTTACATTTTTGCACTGGTACGTTATGATCCTTGTTATTTTTTAAATAAATAAACATTAATTAGATATCAACAAGATTAAAGATAAGGTGTTTTGTTTTAATTAGTGAAGCTGGGCTCTTATTAATTCCATTATGCTCAACCCTGCCTACATTTCCGAAGCATTGGGGAAGGAGAGGCCCTCACAACTAGGAAAGGATACTGACGGGGAATCACAACAACCAAAAAAATTTGGTGGAGAGGATCGAATTAATCCTAAATTAAAGCAAAGGTATGTATGCGTATAATTTATTTAGGATCTCACAAAGTTCGATTATTCGGAATATGCTTACATTAAAATTATTTTCAGTTATGAAGTAAGGACACAACTCAAACCGTTTTATTCTGGAGGAAAGATATCGGTAAGTTGTGCATGCCTTTCAATGACAAACAGATTGACATTTCACAAGTTGTTGTGTTTCCATTTAGATAATTGATGACGACGAGTTCGTCTGTCAACATGGGCCAGTTGTAAAAGTCATTCGTAAAGGACGAAGCATTAAAGACGAAGAAAATGGGAAGGATGAAGAAGATTCTAAAAACTTGGAGTTCAAGACATCTTTTGTGATTTCAAAGACGATTGAAATAGAGTTGGATGACATTTTGTCATTTGATGCATGTCCCTTTTCGAAAGTGATCATCACTTCCCATAAATCAAATCTTATCCGATTGTGGTGTTTAATTTCCGGTCAGCTTCTGAGAACTATCAAGTCTCTTCATAATATGCCTATCGGGCATGTTGAAATTTGTAAAGCGCAGTCCCTCAAGGATATAAAAAATATACTTCCAAATGTGTCGGATGAATTAGATGCGATTGAAAGAACACGGGCTCAACTCTGCTGGGTTTCGGTTTCTGGAGCAGCCGTTAAAATGTGGCAACTAGGAGGAAACCAAATGTCCAAACTGATTCGAATTGATAATATCACAGCCCTTGGATATGTTCGTTGGGAAAATACTACATTTTATGCGGCGGAAAGGCACATTTATGTAATGGGAATTAACCCCGAAACAAAACAATTCGGCGTCCTACGAACCCTTGAAGGACATTATTCTCAAGTTACTGGAATAGAATTTTGCCAGCAGAATATGATGCTGAGGTACAGGAAATGTTAAATTATGTAAAACATTATCCTTGAGGTAATCTTATCTTTATTCTCAAGTTACTGGAATAGAATTTTGCCAGCAGAATATGATGCTGAGGTACAGGAAATGTTAAATTATGTAAAACATTATCCTTGAGGTAATCTTACCTTACTATTTATGATTTTTGCAGTGGCGGTAGGGATAAGGTTCTCATCATTTGGGATTTGGCAAACAATTACAACAAGCTCAAGACCATACCATTTCCCAACTCAATCGAAGGCTTGTACTTGGCACAACCGTCGGATCTTTTTCTTGGGATAAGCCCGTCCAATGTTTTTCATTTTGATGTCAAAGACCTGAAAGTTTCAAAACATCCAATATTGAGTTTATTTATACTTGGCACAACCGTCGGATCTTTTTCTTGGGATAAGCCCGTCCAATGTTTTTCATTTTGATGTCAAAGACCTGAAAGTTTCAAAACATCCAATATTGAGTTTAAATGAAAACGAGACCATTACTGGCTTTCATTACTCGGGCCATTCGGAAGCATTGAAAATAAATAGTTGCTTAATCACTGCTCATACGGGGACGATTTATGAAGTCATAAAAACGAAACAAGAGAATCACAAAAAATCAACACTGGACATTATTCACCAGGTACAGATTGGTTGAAAATTTGATGTGCTCCAATCACATTTCATTAATTAACTATTTATCTTATTTTAGTACGTGGGAGATCTTGATGAAATTTTGTGTGCTATTTTGTGGACGGATGGACAAGTTGCTGTCGCGAATAACACAAGCGTCATTAAAGTTTATGACCTTACTACTGGAAGCTGCAAATTATTACGTGGGCATAAAGATATTGTACTGTCTTTGAGTTCTCATAAAGAGTGGATGGTGTCATCTTCCAAGGTAAACTATTAATATAGAATCAAAGTACTTGACATATGAGAAAGGAGTCATTACAACCTCATTTGTTGCTTGGTTTGCTTGCGTTGTGCAGGATAACCAAATTATATTTTGGAAATCAACTTCCTTGGAGCCCCAAGCCATATTAAGTGGTCATTTGGCGTCTGTAACTGCTGTATGTTTTAGCCCAGCTGGCGAAATTGCCTTTTCAGTGTCAGAAGATCGCTTCCTTAAGGCTTGGGATC
>JAAXNX010001410.1:0-18040 GCA_036491905.1 Folsomia manolachei | reverse complement strand
CAAAGACCTTCCCCGTTTTTACTTTCACTTTTCGAGTGGCTCAGTTGGAATTGGACTGACCACACACACAAACTGGTACACGACATGACTCACTTACGCTGGATTGCTCTTATACGACTTACACTACGGTATTCTATACCAGCTTTTCGATTCTGTTCGTGCAATTCTTCCTTTTAGTTGTGGTTAGGACATACGAGGTTAGATACTCAGACATCCATTCACTTTTCTGGAATGGCGTCGTAAAGTGAAAAGGCCTTCTTTCTTTGGCCTACTTGAAGTAGTTCAGGCGCTTCGTTGCAGTCTGAGGTTACAATTGATCTAACCTTGCATTGTAGTATATTTTTTTCTAGCTACTTGTAAATCGATTTGTTTCCTGTGTTTCCTTTTAAGGGAAACTTTCACTGAATATACAGCAAGTGAAGTTGGTACAAATAAAGGCTCAGGATTATATGCTTATCTTCAATAGTTCAAAACCAAATCTTGTATTTTGCTGGTGGTGGTGATGTTGACGTGAGAGAATTACTTGTTGATGGAAGGAATTCTTGGATTGGGATTGCTGGATGCCGTCAGTCGAGGTCGGAAGTTATACAAAATTCCTTTCGTGACTTTTGTAGGCTGCAATTTTTTAAGATTACTTGCTGCCAACGTTAAAATCAGCGGCTTCTTAAGAGATTACATCGATACGTGTAGAATACAAAGAGGAATTAAGCATGATCTGTAATTAGTAAGATTATAGCAAATAAAATCCTACACTCATTTGCTTAGCTGATCTATAGTTTAGCGGTGATTAAAGATCTCAAGGATTGTAAAAAAGTGTTTGTTTAGCGTAATGAATTTGGAGAGCAATGCAGGTATTTTTTTGTTTTGAGCTGCGGAATTCTTTTCTTTGTTTACCTTCCAGTTTATAGCACTCTTTCTTTCCATTCGCTACTGCTATATACTACTGACTGAGCTCTGATTCTTAGAAGGAAGATGTGCACGGGAAAAGCTTTTTACATGTTAAGGAGGTTTCTTTCTTTCTCTCTTGAGACAAATATCAAAGGAGCGGAATCGGTAATAAAGTGAGTTATAAACGCACGTGGAGTGCAAGACAAGTTACTAGTTGCATTGGCCCTACTCATTTAGATTTTAATGTTTCTGCGAGTCCTAAATGCAATGAAGTATAAGGGTACAATATGAAGAGGTTGTGAAGATGCGATGCAGTAGATTGCATACGTGAAAATACACCAAGTTTTGACAGACTTAGTCAAGGATTAAGCCACGTTCAGTGGAGAGAGATCTATTTTTAACAATGTAGTGTTTTGGGTAAAGTGGGCAGTATGTGTGTATCTGTATAGAGGATGAAACTACATTACCACGTTATGTTATGATCTCTCCTAGTTAGCTGGATGGAAGAGCACGCCATAAACTTATTTCTTGGTCTTCATGAGGAAGTCTTTTTCACAGAGTAAAGTGGCAATATGGCACAACACAACATGTTAGTTAGGCAGGGAAGCATTCCGTCGGGTGTGCGTGCTTATTGGATTGGATTGAAAGAAATTAATGGGCCAAGAATGCTTCTTGCTAACTAAGCTTTACGGGAGACGGGGGATGATGAAATGAAAGTGTGTGTAGTTCGTTAACAGAAAATTTTGAAGCTAAAATTATGCATTCTCTGTTTATGCGGGCATCTTGCCTAATTTTAGTTTTTAGGAAAGTGGCTGCCAAAAATACGAAGATTCTTGCTAAAAATCTGTGTAATTTTTCGCCATCCAATTTTAGACACGTCTGTCTCTTTGCTTGTTACTTACTTCTTATAAATTCTACTGCCTTCTTGCTTACTTAATACTTATGCCCACACTCCACATCTTTTCATCATTATAATGATGATGACTTTTGAGCAGAGATACTTTCCGTTACAGTTAAATGCTTCTCCCCACTTCTTACTTGCTCAACTAAAATTAAGCACTTTAAGCTCAATCCTGCTTCGCTCGCGTCCATTGCAAATACTAAATATTGTTGCTCTTTTTTCATCATTTTCACTGCTTACAGATATGTGCGTGGGATGATGTTAATTTACGCTGGTCATAAAGTTGAAGTTGAAAATGCGCTGATGGTGTACAAAATCTAAACTTGTCTTCCGTCTCTCAGTGACTCCAGATTAATTAAATCCAGGCCAATCCATCCCACACACTTATTTTTGTGGGCATATGCACTTTTAATAAACTGTCAGCTCAGGATAGAGTGGTTTGAACCATTTTTGATGTTCAAGTCAAATTATCTAAGCGGATTCCGTGCAATTGGCGACAATTTTATACCGGGAGGGTTATAGCTTTTTTAGAACTGGAATATGTTGAAGGATTGCATCACAAATGGCAGGTTTCACTCAGAAAGTGACAAGTGAAAAATGCGATCGATATGTTGTGTTGGACGAGAGGGGAAACGCTTTTTTATGGACTCGTCGTCAATCTTACCATCCATCCATGCACCAAACCAATATCTTTGTAACTTGCGCTCCCTGCTTTAGTTAGTCATCTATATGTTGCGTAGCGTTGCTTCATATGTAGAATATAATGTAGAAAAAAACTTAGAGGGGATGAAAAAATCGGAGTGAACTTTTCTCCCCTTTTGTCCTTTCTTCAGCCATCCCCTCAAATAAATAAAAAATGCATGCATATTCAATCCATGTACTTCCTCGCCCAGGATTATATGTGCATACCTTAGATACGGGGAGAATAATATTATAAAGCTTTTTCTGATGTATTAATCCGACCGAGAGATGTTATGCTGAACTGGCATTTCTAATTTTTTGGAATGAAACATTATTGTTGCTAGCTATAAAAACAATTTTGAGCATTAATTAATAAAATACTCACTAGTTAATAAGTATTTGGCCAAAAGTGTTCAAATTTTAATTTATACTTCCATCGATGCGATATTTTGTAGCAGTTTTCACCAGTCAGAGTAGTGGTGGTTGTTTGAGAAACCTCATTTACTTCATTAAAACCCGATTCATTTTCACTCAACATCAAGGATTTCCCCCTTTTCAAACCAAACCAACCCAAAACTCGTCTCCCTCTTCTCTGAAAATTTTGAGTACTATGAATTAGGGTTTGGATGAAACCAGGGTAAAATACTCGTGTCCAAATGCAATCCCTGAAGTAAATGAGTAAAAATACAGAAATTCAAAGTTAGACTGTAGTGACTTTGAGTGTGAATGCCTTTTTGGGGGTGGACGTGCTCCTGTATTGAGATTGGGCATCATAGAAATATAGCATTGCCCTGTAGATACTTAACAGAAGCGATCCGATACACTGCCAAGTGAGCTAAAAGAAAATGCGAGCCAGTGAGTCCGATCTTTCTGGCAGAGTAGTTAATTGAATAAATTCCCTCTAATTCCCAGCTTGTTTTCCAATGTCCGCAGAAAGCTGGAGAGATTAGACTGTAACAGAGTTGCAGCTGTGATACCTTCTTCCAGAATCCCAATGAATTTTCGTCTCACTTGCTAAGAGCGTGGCTAAACTGAAGCTCTAAAACTGAGACTTGAGTATGTCCGTTTGGTAGAAAGTAGTCTGCCGTTAGTTAAAAACACATTGATTTTGGCTTGAGGCTCACTTTTGTTGTAGTATAAGGAAAAAGGAATTAGTGTATCTTTGGATTAGTTTTGGTCAATCTGTGTCTGGTGGCAAACAGTGGTTAAGTTTAGATTTATTTCACTTGCAATCCTTCTCTTCCGTAGTCATTATAGACAGAGTTGCCTTTTATGTATCTCCAAATCTTGATAGGATTTTCATTGATTTGATCTCTTAATCTTAACGGTACAATTAAATTCCAAAATTTGCTGTAGCATAAAATTTATCATGTACAGTAATTCTCACAGCATATCCAATAATTTGTGAAATAAGATCTTATGAAGGAAAGGAAGCAACAACTTCAGAGAAATCAAGATTAATATATTACAGAGGTGTTGCATAATGTAATGGTGCCAAGAATGGTTAGTTGTATAATATTTTACCTCCCGTAAATTACATATGTCTTTGCTTCTTGAGTCAAAATATTTCTCTTCTGGTAAAAATTAGCAAGCGTCCATTTTTAGCCTTGCCTAGAGCTCGACTCTAATTAAAGCTATTCCACATCGATACGAAGCATCCAGGAGAGTAAAGAGGAAGCAATCCAAGCGGGTGCCACGGTGCCAGGAAAAACGTGTTACTTCCAAGGAAAGCAGATGGTCGTGTTTAAAAACTTTTAATTGCTCCAACTGCTCTCGTCCATAAAATTAGAGCGGATTTGTTAGAGAAGTGAGGAAAATACATGTATGCCTTCGTGCATGTATTTCTTTTCTTTCTATGCTTGAAGAGAGAACGAGATAACTTGCACACATTAGTTTGCTATGAATGACGTACATACGTTGTAACTAATGGTTTACTGCTCACAACTACATGTAACAGTTAAACTTGCTAGTGAGATGTGAACTGTTTTTCTCATCAGATTTATCTCACAAGTTACTTGTCAAGCTAATTCTGGGAAGCTACGGATGTGATTTTGAAAAAAAAACTAATATTTTGCAAATTTCCAATTAATTGAGAGCTTTAATTTTTGAATAAATTTAATCAAGACCTCTCTTTAATGAGTTTAAGGGGGTGAAGTTAGAGAAACTGAAATATATTATTTGTTACTTAAGATAAGTCTATTTCTTTATGCTGCGTTTACCTGCATGTAATAATTTTTAGAGTAATGTTAAGCACGTCTAGAAATTATGTACTGTAAATGAACTCCTGGACCGGGCAGCATGCTGTGTGTGTTACGAATGTAGCATTGTAAAGAAAAATATGAAAAATTGGAGCTACCCGTGCCACACGAAAAACTTGATTTTGATTAGCGTGGACTTGGCCCTGCAAACTTTCTATCCATTCATTTCTTCTACTTTCTTTCTTTCTTTCGAACAATCTGATAATTAGGCATGCTTTTAATGATTTACCCATTATGGGTTTCTGGACTGTAACCACACCAAAAACTGGGAAACGACCGTCTTTTTCTTTTTTTCATTTCTTCTTTGTAATGCGCGGAAGTATGTAGAGACATGCGAAAGACTCATTACACCTCAAATCCATGCTATTACATCTGGGCTATTTTAGTATAATTACTTGGAGTTTTTCTCCTGAAAAGAGAAGGGTCAGGTAAACTAAAACCACCATCCATCCCAACACTCGATCAGACCCTGGTCACCACCTTATACCTCAAACTTGATAAGGTAGAATCAACATTGTAGCAGCACTTTTTTTTCAGGATGCAATAAAGCCGTCTTGTGTTTCTAAAAATTTCCCGGTTTCTATTCTACACCGAACCAAGTCAAGTAGGAAATAAACTCATAAATGGTTCATGTTCTTTGGTTGGGTAAGATAATGAAATATTCGATTAGGGCACGTCTCCATGTGGATCAGCATCGCATCGGATTTTGAGGAGTTACGAGTCATGAGAGAACTAATAGGATTAGTTAGTTTAGTTGTACACTAACTGTTACATTGGCCTGCCGGACTCTAACTCAAACTGTCTTCACTCGCTCAACTTACTTAGATACGTATATGTACTAGTTCCAGACTTGAATTTCCTTCCTCCCCACCCACAATCACATCCACATCCAGTATCAGCTTCAGTTCAGCCAACTAACTTAACTCTGTCTTTTTATTTGCAACGTAAAAGTAAAAGCAAACCAACTCTAAGAACTTTCGTTGGCCGAGTACTTGGAAAGTTGATAAACTGGCGAATCAGCCTCGTATGACAATAGTCACTCCCAGCATATGTATCTGTATATGACGACTGCTAATACGCACCACGCCACTATTTCCATTGTTTTCCTTTTTCCATTGTCTCAGACCGTCAGTCCAGTTGGCTTCATGCAGTACTTTCTTTCTTATCAACTATGCTGTACTACGATATATATAAGTTACATAGATCCCCATGCTTTGCGCCGTAGTGGTTTCGTGTCAGTTCGCCATTCTCAGAAACCCTATCGATATAATTAGCTTATAGAAAAAGATTGGTTTTGTGTAATTACACACTGAAGACTCAACTTGAGTTGACCATCGAAAAGTAATAATATGCTCAAAGCACACAGTGTTACCCGCTACGACTGAACATACTTTCTCCAGTTCCAGCTTTAGTTCTTTCCCTCTTTACTTTGACTAGTACTAAATCAATGATAAGGGCGATTCGAGGTCGGTCTCCAACTAATCAGCCGAGTGGAGCTTGATTACGTTGTAAAAGTTGGGAAATAAATGGAGAAAAAGTAGGACCATAATTCAATTAGATCGGCTAATCAGCTCTGTTTCGCAACTTCAATATTCTTAATTAACGTTTCCTCTGCCTTTGTGGCATAATGTTTTAGGAAAGCCAGTTGGTAGGTCCAGCTTGATTTGGTTGGTATCATCGTCTAATCGCGAATCACATTCAAAGCTAATTCCGAGTATTTCCATGAGCAGATAATTTCTTGGTGCAAATAAACTAGTAGGAGGATGAACCCAGAGAACAACACAGATTCGCATAATTTGTACAGATTTCAGTACACGCTCCTTAATCACTCTCCGACCACATGTAAGGTTTAATTAAAGATTGAGCTCCCAATCAAAAACTAAATGGAGAATAAAACTCGAATTGATAAAAACTAATACTAAAGGCTCATAATTCCATGAAACATTATATATTGTTCACTTTCTGAGTTGGTTTGCATAATTCGAATTAAATGCATACACCAGGCATTCCTAACTTTAAAATATGTATTAATAAAAAAATAATTAACACGCCCGAAGCCTTAACGCTGTACTCTGCCATTTCTAGTTTGGAATTACTAACGAACTAAGTAGTGATACGAGTTTGATAACTATCTTTTTTTATATAGCCATTATATAAAGCAATCAGTTAACCGAACGCAATCTGCTACATAGTGGATGCAGAGTTGGTTGGTGATAGTGTGAAGTCTAATTATTCAATTGAGAAGGTGTGCAATACACGAGAGAATCGCGCAATGAAAGTGCTAATTACAACTCCATGATTTTCTTCACATGACAAATGTGATTAACGTTCTTGCCAGAATGAAGGGCACTGACGAGATAATAAGCAGATGAAACACGCCTTTAACGGACGTTTCCCTTAAAACCAAAACCGGAGATAGGAATAAAAGTCAAACTTAACTCCTTTCTAATCATCAACAGCTCCATATCATCATCAGCCAGCCAGGCCACAGAATTTCCTTCATTCAACCGATCAAGTTCTTACATCACAGTGTTAAGTTAACACACCTGCTGCTTCTCTATGCTGCTGGCACTGTAGTAATCTAGACTTTTATATAAATCCATCTCTTCCTTGCTTGCCTTCCAGCTTGACTTCATTTGGCTGAATGTAAGTCGTCTCAAAAAATTGAGCCAGTAACGAGCAAATCAAAACTGCGCAAAGTATGTTACATTACCTATAAAAATAGTGGCAGTAATATGATACCTATCCATATGGAGGAGGGATGGATTCATTTGGTTTTCTTGGCTAAAACTTTTAAATTCCTGAATCTGAATCCGATCCAAATAAATGCCAGCCTGACAGCTAAGCCGTTTCTTGTTCGTGTTATATGATTTTTACCACTGATGCACATTCACCATCTGAGTACATGCACACGAGGCTATAAAGTTAAAAAAATATATTCTGACTGCTGCGGTCTTTTTCTTGTCTTATATTTCAACACCTTGTTCGGAATCGTGCACCATGCATCATATAACTTGTGGCAAATCTCTTAAAATAATGCAGGATAATTATTCTGGATCCAGGGCATGAAGTTCTCGTCACTTTAATCATCGGGTTAGTTCAACCAGTCTCAGTTCAACTTTCGACACCGACCAACTTTTGTGTACTCATTCTGCATAGTTTTATTATTGTGTGAGTAAGTGAGTGAACTCAGCTCGTTATCGTTTTACATATAAGTCAACAACCAAACAATGGATGAAGATGGGAAAGAATTGTATATAAAAATCCATCAGCAGACCGACTCGGTACCCAAATTTTACCACATACCGGCAAAACAAAGAAAATTTGAACAGGGTTTAACTATAAAATAAAAATGTTAATCATGAAATGAATTCAGACTTGTAATTTAAATTTGCCTGCCTCTGGTGATTTATGCCTAAATTAAGATTACGTAAGAAGAGAGGAGTGAAATATTGTTAAGACTGGAAAATGATCAAAAACTAGATGACTTGATACCATTCTTATTTATCAGAACATCTTAAACCCGTCACCCTTTCTTAATTTCGGTGCGTTTATAAGTTATCTTCTTACCTTTATGAACTCCTCGGCCATAATATAATGAAGGATGCATACATTGATCTGATGACAATGGCCACATCGCATCTGCTGGAAAGCAAATTATTGGACACGGCGTCATTAAAATAAGGATAGAACATTGAGAATGGGCTGATGCATACTTGATAATATTTTGTGCTATGTTGTTTGATGGCTGGTATAATTTAAATTGATAAGCCATTCAGCGGATAATCGAACTATGGTACATAAGCATAAGAAACTAATATAAAACCTAGTTAAAACTGCCAATAGTTATTCACAAAAATTGAGGTTGTTCCCTAACCAAAAGACGTGATCGAGTATTTTGCTTGAATACCATGAAATAGGTGTTTGGAGATTATTGGCCAGTTGAGTAATCTTAATCTGGGAGATGAGTAAGTTTAAAATGAACGCCGGTTTTTAATACAGCTCATTAAACAAGACGAGTTTTATCATAAAGAGAAAATTTAATGACCCTCGTGACCCTTGCCACATTCTTTCCAAGTTGGGCATAGACTAGGTAAAAGAAATGCTAATCAGTCTGACACTCTGACGACTCATCCCTGATTTTATTACTTGCCAAGCGAGATAAAAAGAAAAAAAATCAAATTTTTACACACCAATTTTAATTATGGCAGGATTATTCATTACATTTTTGCATTTCTCAAGAACCGCCTGAAGCCTACTAATGCAACCAATGTCCAAGATTTTTAAGGGTTGGGCTCATTTTAATAAGATTGCATCCTTCCAATTTTTCACCATACGTATTTATTATGCGCCTAAACTCCTACGTTTTAAACTTGTGTAAATTTTATTTATTATTTTGTGATTGAATTATAGATTCTTTACTCAATTTAAGATACGAATTATTTATGAAAGTATCTTTTTTCTTAATTCACATTCTTTAGGCATGCTGTTTTATAGGATTAATTGGTTGGAACCTTCTAGACGTTTATTTTCTTGCTCATGTAGTTGGTTTAAAAAGATTTCCCCAATATTCAATTTTTGTTTCATTCTACAAACCTTAATTGGCCATTTTAAGAAGCTAACAAGTACTCTGGTTTAATATTTGTTGGTAGTCTACTCAAACATCAGTATTGCACTAAAATGTTATGAGGTTCCATGCGGGGGTCGATCGACTTCACTAAGTACAGTCCGTATAAATATCAGTATGAAGTCCAGAAACAATTAAGTTTTTCCCAATTTTAAAAACAAATTTCCAATTTATTTGTATGAATAAAAAAAGTGGTTTACAACTCAACTTAATTAAAACTGACAAACGATGCAAATTGGGTAGTCGGAGTTTCAGATCACTCGTGCTGTGACTCTTCCTTTTGTGGAATGACCAATAAATATGAAGTTGGTCTGTCCGTGGTTAGTTTATTGTAAATAATTTGTCTGACTGAAAGCAAGCATGCAGATAGCTTTCCGGAAAGATTGGCAACATTTTCCCACGTCAAAATAAAATATTTACGATAATAACGAAGAAAACGAAAAATCAACGAGTTTTACTGAGGAATGCAGGTGCTGTCAAATCTGTTCATCGATACATTTGATTTTAACTTTTTTTTAAACTTTTCAAAGCAACGCAATGGATAATGATCTGAGTAATGATTTGAAAAGATAAGGAATAAGGGAACAGATTAGAGTCAGTCTGCATACATCGCATCTAGTTGTGATGAGATGGATATGGTTGCCAGTTGGTTGGTTGGACCACAAGTCGTGGCATAGTTTAATGAGTGTTTCTCACTCAACCTTTGGTTTTAAGCCCCCTGGAGATTTTAGCTGACACTTGACTTGACCGAATTGGTTAAGGCCTCCTTAAGAACACCTGAACTGAACCCTATTTTTTGCCCACCCCTGCCCTACACGTCACATAATGCCACACAACATGGACTTGGAGGAATGATAATTTATGCAATCCCCATTCCATCCGCTTGACGTAGATGATCCCTCAAATACTTTATCACTTGGCTCAACCTTTAATTCCTTTCCTTATTAATGATTTGCCCTGCATTCATTTTATTTTATTTATTTTCTTCATAGCTCATCCTCAAACAAGCTCCATGTGCCCAAGTTTAATGGTTCATGGGGAAATTTTCAAGGAAAGTATGCAGGATCCACAAGAAATATTTAATGAATTCTTTCGTCATCCAACACTTGTGTCTATTAAGTTCCCCCTTATGAGGTTGCTGATTCGTTAGGAGTTGGCATTTATATATTTATTCCAAGTTAAGAAATTTACAACTCTTGGTGGTGGGCTGATGTCTCGTGGCTTTGGTCAAAAATGCTAAACTGTGAAGCTGCAGTAAGTTAATGAACAAGTTTACTTTACATTCATCAGTTGCTCATCTCTTATGATGATTCTTGTTGAAATGCTTTCTATTACCGGATTGTATGTAATACGAGGACCAAGCAGTTAGCAAACCACGTAAATTCTAACTTGGTCTTGAAACAAGAATTGTATTGTTATTTCCTACATGCAGAGCTGGAATTTCGGCCACATTCTTTGAATTTTTATTATTCCACAAAAGTTTTAGTACAGGTGTATAAATCAAACCGAGCTACTTTTTAATACAAGTAAATGCACGGCTGGAGTTGTGTAATATAATTCAAGCAATGTCTCGCTTTATCCTTCATCCATTCCTCACGTAGAGAGCGAGCCTTTAACCCACAAAGTTATTAACTCAATCTGACGGATGAAATTAAACTTAATTATTTAATTTAAAAATGTTTTTTTTTACCTGAACTGGACAGACAAGGGAACAAGTGAGGCTGTAGTATTGTCATAATTTATATATGTTTGTTTGGTAAAAGTTTGTAGAGGACGGATGGTAGAAAGGAGGCGTTGGGTAGGGCTACTCAAGATTCTCGATATTGTGACCACAGTTGATATTTTGGAGGGTTTCATTTCATTCCGAGTTTGTTTTTCCTTGACTAAGGATAAGGATACTGTCAGGAGGCAACTCTGCAGGATGTCTTTAGTAATGAACACTGAGGAAATAGTGGTCACATATTTAGAATTCATTATTTAGAATTCATTAAAGGTGTCCAAAGTTAAACGATGATGAGGTGCACTATACGTAGCGTGTAAAGTAAAATAAGTTACGAGAAACTCATGCACAGTTGACCGGTTTCTTTAATTGCTTGCCGTTTATGGACCTGACCCCCAACTGCGTTTGGAATAGGTAAACCCCGATTTTTGCTTACTTGTAAAAATAACTCATCCATTGTGAATTACTGAACATGAACAAGAATTAGTTCACATGGATTGAAGTTATCTGTACGAGGACAAGGGTCCTCCTAGTTCATGCACTTTAACGAAACCTCACAGGTCTCTGAGTTAAGTAAAGCATTGTCTCTTAAGATTTTGGGTCTGTGAAATGGATATCACTCACTCACTGGGTGAGAGTGAGACCTAGTATTGTTACATAGTTAGATGGCTGGTCTTTGTTCACGGGGCAGGGGTACCTGCATTCCATCCCAAACTACTTCCACTTGTCATATTTCTTGCTTTTGCTTTTGTGGTGTCTTTCTCGTCTATTGATTAGATTCTACTCACTCTCACTCCATCCCGAGCCAAGGGTAGAAGGAATTTGTTGTAAATTATTTATGGTGGGAATCTTTCAACTCCAAAAATTAAAAGTTATTGTGGAATGCTAAATGTCACCGGAGCAAAAACATGAGCTAATGAACAATTATGATGGCTTGTCTTGTTCTCCTACCACTTCTTTCGTAAGTTGTGACTCTCTCAGCTTAAGCGAGGTATTTTGCTACAACTAACTTTTATTGAACTAATCAACATTTTTGGTGCAGGAGGAACATAATAGAAAAACAGTAGTAAGGTATTACCGTACCGAGTTTAGCAGTTGAAAACATTTTGAGTGTTATGATATGATCTGCTGTTTGTTCATTAATATAATGTGAGCAAAGATGACGTTCCATAATGATCACCGCTCAGAGAAAATTCTACAAATAATGATAGGCTTTTATGTCTTGTACATCATTATGACAAAGAAAATACCCGCTTTTGTATGATGACCAGACTTCGATCAGTCATCAGGACACGATAGCTTTTGTAATACCAAAGTTACATAATTGGAAAGAGTAGAATCGTTTCAAATAATGCCGTAATTTATAAAATTCCACTACTCAAAATGTACAACAATACAAAGTTCGAATATGTAATTTGTTTGCCTCGTCTGTACACACGTAGCAGAATATCGGAAGCTTATTTCTTGGTCATGTATTTTTTATTTCAATTTTGAGCATGTCAGCATTAAATTAAAAGTTAAACATGCTCAAACAGAAGTCAGTTATTTATTGTGGAAATCAAAGATTATTTGAACCAGTTGATTGACTCGTAACAATTGACTCGATCTTTGCTCCGTGATTAATCTCAGTCACGGATTCGAGTTTCAGTCTGAGTGCGAGAAATAATTTTGATTCGAAAAAACAAACGACACTCGATTTATAAGTAAAGCAGCCTGTAACTTATGCAACTATTGATTTCAAATGAGTGAGCAGACTACGAGTGTGACGATCAGAGAAAGAAATTCTAGGATCATTAGACATGTTGGTAGTCGAATGGCATTAACTCCATGGCCAAAGACAATAGTTTGATAGTCAGTCCTGCACCGAGTTCTGTAACAAACGAGTGGCAGATGCAAGTATGGTACGTGAGACAATTGCTTTGATTTTGTGAATTCGAATTGTGAAACCACTCGACTCGAACAGAGCAAAGCAATCTAAATGTAAATTACTAAAAAATAAATGAGAATTATTTCTTCAGTTCCAATTTTCTCAGGTTAATGTTGGATTGATATATCCGAGTCGGAGTGAAATCACATGCAACCCGACGGAATTGTCTCACTACAGGCAATACAACAAGCAATGTAATAATAATAGTGGCACTTTATTTTTATCCTTGGTTGTCGTCATCCTTCGTTACAATGATTTTTTTCTTTATTGGTTTGGTTAAATAACTTCCCATGCATGAAATAATCAGTGCTTTCTTTTCGGTTTGTGGTATCGTCTTAATAATGGGTTTCTATTTCCAAAAATCCCACCAACCAACCTCATGCCATCCGTATAACAATCCTGTAATAATTTCTTAGTTGAGAATTTTTTTTCTTTTGGTATTATGTAGTCATTATGTACCATTAAAAATAACAGCGAGGTCTTCTTTCGCAACTTCCTTTGCAAATTACGCATTTAGGTTTTACTATAAATGGTGCAAATTTTTCGAAGCTGTTAGCAGAATTTCTATTTCATTTCGTTTTGTATATATTGAGGTTGGGATCAAGCAACGAAGCAATAATTATGTGGACTATGTATAGTTTTACATAGGAAGGAAACAACATGAGATTCGAATTCATTTTGTATAAATGGAGAAGATGCAGAATAAAGACGCTGTGGGGAAGAAATCAAAGTGTTATTTGTGGTCAAGTGCACTGATGGGGGAGCTTGATTATAAATAGGGGAACCGTAATTGTACATTATTGTGGCATTTGTGTTTCTCTCTATCTCTTAAGTCTGATTAGTCTTTGAGCTGTAGTTAAATTTAATCAGCAAGACAAGACGGTAGGGGAGAAGAAGATCAGACGAACAAAAACTGTCCACATTTCCAGAAAATCCAGATCTCTAGCGTTTAATTGCTGTTCATCTGCCGGTTACATAGCTTTATGCTGTGCTTTTTTTATTACACATTTTCATAGTATGCTTTTACTTCCATGCATTTATATTAAAATATTTATATTAAAAATGAATAATATGGTAAAACAGGAAATACTGAAGACATGTTCTTATGACAAAAAATTTAATCTGGACTATTTATATTCTGAGTTTCTGATTTGCTAGCAATTATAAACGAATACAATCTTATTCTGCACTATTAACTACGTTTTGTCATAATCACACTACAGTCAAAACAATGCATTTCCAATTCAGATTGTGTCGTTGCCAAAGACTTGGTTTACTGGATTGTGAAGTTGTTAATATGTTCAACTTACTATACGTAAAACTAGGCACACTAAAATATTGTTGGATTTAAACTGTTTCTTGATAATAAACGTATGTGCAACATTTTTACATCAGTTTAAACCAAAACTCATGCATTATTCGAGAATGCATGCATGAGTCAATAAAACATTTATCAAAACCACTGCGAAAGGAATTGTTAGGTGAGAATAGAGATATCTCAAGTTTTTGACGCTCCTCAATTTGCTTAATCGCGTAAAACTCAACTAAAGTTCTCTCTCGTTTATAATTGCATACAATGGCGCTATGGACCTAAATTATTGAAGATTCAAAAAAGGAAGCAATATGTATCAGGACAGACTTGTATATTACCAAGTACATAATCTCGTCCATCCATCCTAATCATAGGTTTGGAAAATCGTGACGTTTTTGATTTCTGGCCTGTTATGCTGGCAAAGAAAATATTTCGTATCGTCTTTAGTGAGCTGTAAAACAACCACTTGGAATATTTGCATGAACTTGTGTTCATGATTAATGCTTTCTTAAAAGTAATTTGCGTTCAGTAGTAATTAGTTGGCAACGTGACTTTTACCATGTCTGCCCTCATTAATTATCCATGTCATAAAGCATATTAATGTGTAGTATCAACATCTCGATGCGAGATAAAATTATTTCAAGATAAATTCTTCAATTCTTCACCCCACGAAAGAGCAATCCATCCTCGTATATAGCATTGCAACCATCGTTCATATAAATTTAAGTTTCCCTACTCAAATTACTTTAATATGAAATCGTGGTTTGTTCAAGTTTTAGTAATAATTGATGAGTCGATGAGATCATCAAGTCACCANCCAGTTCAGGCTATAATACAGCTAAGTCTGGGAAGCGAAGTCAACTAATAATTAAATAATAACACGAACTGAACTCAAACAATCTCCTCAAGTTCAAACTCTCATTTATTGAGAAAATGTTTTTTAGAAATTGAGTAAAATGCAAACCCAATAATGATTATAACCGGGCCATATGAATATGGTATCCATTAATGCTGCTATGGGTTTAATAGCAGTAAGAACATGGCTCGATTTATATCATCATCACTCACGACGAGTGATGATAACAAAACTAATCTTTGATTCCTTGATGATGGGAGCAACCGTCCGTTCGTAAGATCCGACATTGCATGCAACATTTGTTTCAGTGCAATGACATTGTTATTATCGGACAAGTAATAAAAATTCGAGTGATTCACTCACATCGTGGTTTGCTGTTCATATTGGCTGTGGCTCCCCTCTTGACTTCATTCTAATTGAAAACGCTGATGACTACGGAAAGCCTCGGATCAGATACAACCAGGGTTTATTCTGCACTAATCTAGTGTGGTTTGTAATATGGTGGCGGATTCAAAAGCAGTGACTAACATTCATAGTAAACCATTCGCTATTCCACGATGTAAAATGCAACAATATGTAGCCAACTTTATTCACATATTACTTTGTTACCTTCCAAACCAACCAACCAACCTTAGAGGGGATTGTGGTTTATAGAGTGTAGATTGTAATAACGTGCAATTATCAAACCTCGAGTTTAATTTCCTGATAACCCCACACCTATGTAATTAATGTAAGTAAAGGCGCTTAGCCGTCTGGAGCCAGCCAGTTTACCAACTTTTCATTTTCATTCAACACTGAATAGCCGAGAAGAAGAAAGACGTTTTATGTCCTGGCCTGTCGTTATTTTTCCTTGTTTTAAAGTTTTAATCCACTTAATCAACTATTTGAGCCGTGTTCAACATTGTGAGGCAGTGTTTGTTTGTTTCGCATTTTTGAACTTTCTCAATGGCTCACGATTTACTTTTTCTGATTCAGATTGATTTGAT
The DNA here is from genome assembly GCA_036491905.1 of Folsomia manolachei. NCBI lineage: Eukaryota > Metazoa > Arthropoda > Collembola > Entomobryomorpha > Isotomidae > Folsomia > Folsomia manolachei. The sequence continues at coordinate 1,884 of JAAXNX010001410.1, read as the reverse complement.
CAACATCTGGATTATGCATCAAACTTTTTTATCTCTCTCAAATTTGTGTTGGTCTGGCATAATTATACTGTTGAAGTAATTGCTTTCCTTTATTATTCATTTTGCTAGCCAGGCACCGAACGAAACCAAAAAATTATGATTCAATTACATTTTTACGAGAATCGTATTCATGTAGTGCATTGCATTTCATGTATTGTTACATATTTCAGGGCATCACTTATTCATATCTGCTTTTAAGGATGGATCGAATCAAAAATGGTCGGAACTTTTATATACCGAAAGAATTGAACTTTTTCTTTGAGTTATCCAGAAGATTTTTGATGTATGAAATTTTCAATTTCTTTTTTCTCATCATCCGTGAACTGATCTAGATTGCAGGGCAGGGACGAGTCCAAGCCAGACGGATGTCATTTGCAGGAGAGGAACGTCAAATAGAGATTGTGTATCCTACATATATTTCCTGTCACTCAGTTTCGGCGTTTGTCCCCGGCTTCATATGTCGCCTCGCTTGTAAAAAACAAAATTGAGTTTAAGTTTTGTTGTAAACATCTTTCAACTGTTAATGCACGACCAAACAATTCATTATTTTCTAATAGAGAAACGACAATGTTGCAGACTAATCTTTTCAAATATACAATTAAAATAAGTTATTTCAATTCAAAAGTAATACATTTATGAGCAAAGAAATTCACTCGAGTTCTGACTTTTGCAGCAAACAACACGTCTCAGTTTGTTATCGACGGAGCTTTACCCGTGAGAAAAAAAGTCATCGATTGCTACTTGCTTAACCCGAGAGAAAATAAGTGAGAGAAACTAAATGAAAGCTCCCAACTTTAGTCAGGGTGCATTGGGCTCGATCTACAGGCTCGGAAAAGAAGTTCTCTCTTAATGAAAAAAAGCTGATCATTAATACTTTGCTCAACCAACCACCTCATGCAGTTAAAAGACCACCAACGTTTTATTAGTGTAGCGTTATGGTCTTGAATTGAATGAATTTGTAATTTTCCCGGATTTGCAACATTTTAATCTTATACTACTATTCCACATTCCTTGTTCTCTTTACAAATTAAAAGTTGTAAATAATCTTGTAATTTGAGGAATAGAGTTGTAAGCAAGTGTAGATAGTTTAGCTGTTATTCAATATTCGGAAACGCGTTCCTCTAAGATTTAAGCATCCGTGACACGGAGATTTAAGTCGTATTTGTTAACCAAACTTGTCAAGAAAAAACTGAGTATGGAATAGTCAGTAATCGTTTTCTGGTACTGGTAAAGTTTGTGTTTTATACCCGGCACAAAATCAAGTTTGACAGCTCTTCCTGCTTTCGACTTATCTTTTTATTGCATTGCTGCATTGTATTCACATGTCTAACCTGAACTTGGACCAGGGAAGCTCAACTAAACACGAATTCCATGAATTGGTTTGCTTTGATCTGAAAAAAAGTATTTTCTATAAAGTTAGTTTGTTACTAACTGTATATGGCTTGTAGTATTAAGGGTGGTGCATCGCGAATATAAAATTAATATTCAGAATTCATTAGCGAGTGTCCGCATCTATTACACGCTAATTTATTTACTATTTTGTATAAAAGTTCTGCACCCACTCGTATCGTTTCGCTTCGATGCAAAATTATAAGTAAAACTAACAAATCCGGTCCTGGTTTGGTTTGGCGAGTGGATTAAATTAAAAATTGACAAGTTTGGTCTGACATTCCTTGGTCAGCTCGACTGGTCCATACATATGTTTGACAGGATGGTCAATAACAGTCATTTTTCATTGTCAGATGGAGATTATTTTTTTGCATTCTCGATACTTATTAATCGCTAAAAGATTTAGTAATTTTTGCTTTGAAAATCTAAACCAATTAGAGCATAATTCAACGAGTA
>JAAXNX010001409.1:0-18044 GCA_036491905.1 Folsomia manolachei | reverse complement strand
ACATTTTTCTCTTCTGGTGCATAGTATCCCATTATTTCGACTTATGTGAATAATTATTAATATTTAATCTTTTTTTTCTACATTCCCATAAATATGAGTAAAATTTACAAATTTGTATTGAAATGTGATTTGCAAGGGCCGCAGGCCAAATATGCAATAAAATATGATGATGATGAATGCAAAACAATTGTCACCTTTATTCTGAAGAGTCTCATTGGCAAAAAATAAAACAAAACTTCTATAACAGGCTCATAATCTGAATTGCTAATGAAAACTGAAGTCATAATTTCGATATTTAGAAAGGAGTTCATGGGTGCAGAATTATATAAGAATGCTTCCTAATTATATTTTAATAAGTTATAAATTGTGACAATATTAACCCCTGGCACATCGCAAGGACTTTAAAACCAAGTTTTCACTTATAAATTACTTTACAATAGTTGACATATTATACACAGGGAAGTCCAATCAATATCATAAATTGCCAACACTATTTTAAATCATCTGTCGTACAACTCCTTGTTTGGCCATGTCCTTCACCTCATGTAGTAAACTGCGACACGGCCAAAATAATTTCCGTCAATCTGAACTTCAATCTGCTCTTGTTTATTCTGATTTCCGTATTTACCATCCTCGTATGTATTTCAAGACTTTGTCATTTTGTTGACCATTTGTCACGGGTTTTGGGATAACTTGTTTACAATTCCATATTTTGCTCGTCACCATCGGCATCCTTTCCCTTTCCTTCATCTGCTCATCTTTTTGCTTCCTTCTTCCTCATTCTTTATTTTGATCCTTTCTTTTTTTAAACTCCTCTGAAGTACTCAACCCAATGATGGTCCACATCAGTTTGGTTCACCTGTCCTACGCTTCTATTATGAGAGAAGGCAACACACGCGACAAAAACAGGAGTATTAGTCCGACAAGCTTGGCTTGTCCCTTAACGGATAACCTTTATTTGCCCATTGTCGGTCAATCGTCTTGTCCTTTTGTTGATCTTGTACACTCCAAGAGTACTTATGGTCACGGGTGAACGTTCGCTGAAGTGAGTAAATAGATATCTAAATGGAGCGTGGTTAATACTGACCTTGGACATAAATGGAGCGTGGTCAACACACTCCAAGAAAAGATGGACCCTTTTCCTTTTCTTCATTTGAATAGTTAAAAAAGAATAGATTTTCAATGGGTAGCTAATCTTTCTTAAATGCTTGCATGCCTCGTGTGGCCCACGTCATTTGTCGCGTTTCATTTTAAGGTAGAAGAATGAGAATGAAACTGACGAGAAGAATTTATTTCAGAACTTTGTCGACGTTCTATTTTACTTATGTTGTATGGTATAAATATTTTGCACCAAAGTATTGACCATTATGGTAGGTCGTAAATAACAAAGTTTACCAAAGTAAGGCAAATTTTAAATATCCTGACAATGCTCATGTCTTTTTTCTGGATTCTTTTGCGATTTGCAATTAATGCTACAGGTCAAAAAAAAATGCATGCAAATGTCCGATGAGTCTGTAGTTTGTTTTCGATTTTATGAATTCGGATTAAAAAGGCGAAAAGGTTGACTGGAGTCATTGCTTACGCCATCGTTTACTTCCTATTCTTGTATTTAGTTTTTTGCTGGACACTCAATTCATATCACGATAAGATTGACGTGTGGTTTGTTGAAGTTCTAAAAATGAGGGTCAACGCCAACAAAAATCGATCAGAAATGCGCAGGTGTTGCATAGTTGAGCTAATTCGAAACTGGAGAACTTGAATCGAATGTCAAAAATTAAAGTGACTGGTAAATGAAAGGGTTTACAACTTTTACGACGAGCCGATTTTTAATCATGTTACTTGTTGTATGCCTTAATCGATACTTAATACTCAACCAGTTTTTTTTCATTTACTCCGCAGCTATCTTGTTCATCAATAACTGGAGTTACCGACTTACATTTTCATAAATTCATTCAATTGCCATATTCAATATGAATGTCATTCCTTGCATTTTCCACATTTGTCATTTTTCAGCTGTCCCTTATTGCAGCTTTGTGCGAGTCCGACATTTGATACGACTTATTGAATGAGCTTTGTTAACTGATGCATAATATGTTCATCCAATCTTACTTACTTATTGGCTTCCTCTCTTATAGGTATAAAATTTCCGTCCTTGCACGATTAATTCAACACGTTTTAATATTTAATTACTTCCAACCAGTTCCGGAAGCCAGGAACATGCGAGTATGCATGTTTGGGGTCATATTATTATGTCTGCATGTGACAAATCATTATCATTGCAGGGTCAATTTCAAAATCGAACCCTTGCCTGTTATCTTGTCACCTGTCCACCGAACATGTTATGTTTGTATCAGAAGTAGTACTATCAAATATTCCTCCTAGTATTTTGTATTTCGAGACTTCTTCGCAGGTCAATAATTAGAGTGCGATTGTAAAATACTAGTTTTGTAAAAAAAATTATTTCACCCTGTTGAACTTTAATGTTATATTTTTTCATAGCTTGTTGCTCCTAAGTAATATCTTGTTTATTTTCAAAGTATTCTATTCCTGAATGCTACCCCTCATTAATTTTCTGTCAAGAGATAGTAAAACTACGGGGGTCTGACCGACCAAACACATATACGGAAACACGGAGCAATAAATAATCAAAATTTACTCCACCGCATTTATATATGTGGATATCGTCAAGTAAAGCAGAATATTATATCAAACAACCCTTACAACGAAGGAAAGGATCCAAGGCCCAGATTGGAAGCAACAGAGTAAAAATACAGAAATAGAAATTTAAAAGCATGCACGCGTTGTGCAAAGTCAAGTTGGGGTAACAATAATTAAGGGCTGGCTTGGAGTTCAGGGCACGTGCCTTTGCCATCAAAAAGTAAACCTGAACAAGCTACCCGCAATGTCTGCCAACTAATGCCCAAGGAACTGGAAATGTATTTAAGGTATAGTACTCGGTGACTCATTCAAAGCGGGTTTTGTTGACTTTTATTATCTGATGGAATACAGTTAAAACTGAAAAAGATAGAAATCAGTGAATTTACAGGCTCCTATTATACATATGTATATGGATAAGGTGTTGCACAAGTTCGGCGTACCGACGAGATTCTTGATCTGTGTGGACTAAGGGATGCCCACTTCGTATAACTAAATCAGATATAACATAGAGTCAATGATGTGATGATGTCTTATTTAAATCTCGCTTCCTTTCTCTGATAAGATGCAGATGCTGTGCGTTTGTTGTGTTAAAATGCTACAAGAATCTAGTAGTGGAATGACGCTTGATCTTATTAAAGAGCACAACTTTCACCTAACTTTGGCATTACATAATAATGTTTAGAAAATGTGGCAAGCTACTGTCTATATGATGGCTGGGAAATTGCATTTTGAAATTTTTTCAGCATTTTATTTTTCAGAGCAATCTTTCATTTCACGCGTCTACTGTTTTTTTACTTTCTTTTTATTTGATGGATGAAGCGAAGCGTCCACCCACCCACGAGGAGCCTTTTCCTGATTTTCATTTTCTCCTGATTAAGCTCGTGGTTTGGTGGGTGTGTCACTGGACCATAAATTTAGAAGAAAGGTTTGCCACACCCCGTTCACTCACTTCACTTGCAGAACCACCAGCAACAGTCCCTTGCCATGATTTGCTTGCTCTGCGCGTTTCCCCCTTTTAATCAGTTACTATTCTAACCAACATACGGAAAATAAACAGTTTGATTGCACACTAGCAATGAAATTAGGATTGCAACTGCGACAGACAGTAGCTATCTATCGGATAGGTCTAGTGCAGCATTTATTTTATTGTAGTTTATTTTATCTCATCATCTCCAAAACTGCTGCTGATGCGTTTTAATCTTTGACTGATTTGTTCTGGTGTTGCACGATGGCACCCTTAATAGCAACAGCAATTCATTACAACGAGATTGGCTTTGCTACCACAGATACGTAAACGGGTTTTGCCCACCACATATACCTTACGTCACCCTCCCACTTAAAAATTTCAGTAACTGGTTTTCGGTTGATACCCTTGAAATGGATAAATTAACCCGAATCTGTACAAAAGTGGATCATCTCCACATAGGCTTCAGAATATGCATCACAGATCTGCCTAGAATTCAATTTAAGATAAAACCCTACATTTTTGTTGAAAATAGAATTTCAAGGGTGTGTTTTTGTAACGTGGCAAAACCACCTGGCCTTCCTACTGTACTTTTTCGCTTATATTTTCATTTAACATGTCCGATTACGTCGTGCAAGTCCAGCATAATTATTCAACAGGTAACTTTATTCAGCCGAATTCAATTACTTGTTGACCCTTCGTTCATATACATACTTGTATGTGGGAAAAAGATAAATTGTGAGAACTTTGGTAAAACTTTAAACGAAAGTGACATTTACTCGACATAGACACTGATTGTTATCCCAGCACGGAATTAAGATGCACGGAGATTGAATTCGAGTAAATAACAAGCACAGTTTCTATTCATTTAAAATTTTTACCACTGCATTGCGTGTTTTGTCTCAACGATCAAATCAAATCAACCAGAATGGCTTTTGTGACTTCATTCAAATCCAGCAAGCTGAATCATGAATTCGACACGTCATTTTTCAAGGGACCCTTCCTGTTGAACTTTGACTTGTTTAATCCTACAAAGTTGTATTTTCATGAGAACACTTTCACTTGATGAAGCAAGCACCCACTAGTTCTATTTCTACCACGGAATTATATTCCAAACATTTTAGTGCCCGGATCCGTTATGTCGCCCGTCCCTTCGTTTGAACTCGCTCGGCTTCCCATTCACAGGAGCTGAGTTGACTTCCTTCCTTCCGTTCTAGAAATCATTGTTGCGTTGCATGCAATGCAAGTAAATAAAATGTATTGAATCTGAAATGATCCACGCAAGCATTCTGCATAACACGCTCAATTATTTTAGGAAAGTATCCACTCCGGCGGTTCAGAATTGTTACAATAAAATATGGAGAAAACCCGTGTCTCACGAAAGAGAGAAAAGGACTGACTACGGCCTATTACACCGGAAGTGCACTTGAATTGTTGATTTGAACGCAATGGTGTAAGAAAAGAAGTAATCCAGTGCAGGACCCAAATAAAGAGAAGTGATGATATCATGTATGATCCATTAAAATTCAAAGTGTGACTCATTCTTAATATCTGTTGAAGACTTGATACAGCAATAGAACCATTAAAAAAGATAGTTGCATGTATTTTTACTACCATGTTGCATCGAACTTTGCTTTACAACCAACAAATCTTTTTGTGGTTGTGTTATGATGTGGTGATGTGGTGATACAACAATAAAATAAAAAACCACTAGATTTGAGACTTAAAAAGTGATACAACAGGCATTAAATCTGAATTTTTATTACGTTATTCGAACCATTGCTTTTTCATTATTGAATCTGGATAGGGTAGCAGTTAAATCAGAGGACAGTTTATGTCGAATTGAAATATAAATCAGAGTCGTAATCGGACAAAATGGCCTCGTGTCGTAGTTAAGAACTGGGAAGATGCAATGAATGTGCATGAAATGATGCAATTCAATATAAATATGATGGGATTCCAGGCATGGAAAGATACCCAAGTGGGGCTATTACAATGACTTACTTATGAACCATTAGTCGCTGAACAAGGAAAAGCAACAGTATTTGATTTGAGGAGTCCCATTTTCATCCCCCAACGATCCACTTCAACCACCCCATGTCACGTGTCAGTGTCATCCACAACTCCCCACTCACCACTTTACGACGACCAAAACAAATCAACCATTAAGTCCATCGTGGCAATGCTGGACACTAAAAGTACAAAGGAGAGGCAAAACCAACAGTTATCATACAACTGGATAAGTCAACTGCACTTTTCAGCTTTACAAGTAAGCCCGAAGGCGGTAAATAATACTTTCTCATCCAGTGAAAGTAATAAATCAAACAAATCAAATTAGATCAAACTAAAACGAAGCACAAACTAAACTCTTTAAATCATCATTATCGCTACTTTGTTTAGTTCCCATCAACTATTTCATCACATTGATGCAGCTTTCAAGTTCAAGCAAACTTTCCTACTTTTGTCATCAATGAAGTCATCCATTTTTCTGGAAAATTTCTTTTTCTCAATTAATCATAATCCAATCCATTCATTGATAAAATGCTTCCGATTAAGTAAATGTGTTTGACATTTACGTTAACGCCGGCACGCGGCCTTCCTTGACTTTTGCTTCCTCGACTTAATATTTCAAGAGACTCATTTTTTAAATTCTTTCACTGCCACTGCCATTCAACTCTGGTGGCTTCAAGCTGTGCCCTTGTTTTGTTTATTTTATTTATGTCATGCACTAGCTGCTACTGATTCCTCCACCTATCCATCCAACTGGAATAGGCTGGCTGATGCTTGGAATTGACATGGAGAAGAAAAACTGCAGTGTCTCTGCCACCAATTGCTCCATGCGAACAATTCAATGAGTTTTAGGAAAGAAGAGTAGAGTGAGACCTCCTACTGTGACACGTTCCCTTCTTGATTTCCCAATAACTTTCCCCCTTAACTCACGTCCACACACATCAGTACATCACATCACGATCCCAGTCAGTGAATCCATTTAAAGTGATTAACAATTGATAAAATGAATCCATTAAACGAATGAACCGTGGAGGCAATCGGTGTCTAGTGATGTCCCGCCATGCAATTGTTTGATCAACCATAACTCGGTAATTAACGAGATAGATTAATCTAAAACAAAGAATACGTAAATTTAGAGGAAATAAATAACAAACGCCAGGTTGTAGTAAAATGGTCAGCAAATATAAACATTTCATTACATTTGTATTTGTACATTCGATTTAAAACATCACTCATAATAATTTTACCCGGGATTGGGTAAGTGTAAAAACAAATAGATCCCGCTAATAAAATAAAACTGTATCCTGCTTCTGATTGCATACCTTTCTGTTAAATCGACCACCGGTTGGATGGATTGCATTTTGCATTTAACTTTTTTAAAGATGAATGGAAGCAGGGCACTAAATTTTGTTTTGAAGCCTGGATGCAACCAAATGCATAAGAAAAAATGAACGGTACGACTGCAATACTAAAAGAAAGGTGAGCAAGTTTCATTCTCCATGAAATATGAGGCTTCTAGGGCAGCGGGTCTCTGCCGTCAAAATCTGTTATGCAATGAAATGCAAGCATAATTCAATGAAATGTGCAAGTGAATGACTTACTTTTCTTTCAAAGGTAAAGTTCAATCAGGTAAAGAAAAAGGTAGAAACTATGGTTTGGACCATGATTTAACGTGTTATTGACGACGCACGTATTGGAGGGAGAAGTTGCAGTTGTTTCTCGTGTTGCATGCACATTGCGTCACAAAAAATGTATTAGCATCACAACAGAGAGTCTGATTCAATTCAACTAAGTTCAATTCAATGGAGAAATATTTAGGATAGGGAAGGGTGGTTTGGTGTCTAAGTTAAGGTGGGTCGGTGTAGTTGTCGGATAGGTAGGTCCACTTAAAGGGCACTCGTGCCGTGGAACCACCCCACCTTGTCCGAGTTTACATTTGCTGCCTGCCTTCCTAACTTAAGGGTAGGCAACTATGGTAAAGGTGCGATTTTGCGGATATCTGTCGAATAAATAGCATTAAATAAATAAAGTTTTGAACAAGCCGAAAGTGCCATTGAAATATTTTGGTTCAAGAAAATTTGATGAAAGAGGTTATAAAAATTTTAGAACTGATGTTAAAGTTGTGTAGTTTATTAAAAGTTTTTTGATTTTTCAAAAATAATGCTGCATTTTCTAAGACTGCTGCTTTTGAGTAGTAATTTGGATGCCACTATAAAAATAAATTGCTATTTCATGCCAGAATTTTTGCTTATTAAGAGTCCAATTCGTTCTAATGCCCTCACTTGGCGTATAGTTAGCTATATTCCTTCACAGAAAACATATCTATAGGCCACTCATTACGAGAGTTGTTTTGGTTTGGGTTGCCGTTTCGGAACAAATTGTTCCAGTTAGGAAAAAAGTGATCTGAACTGAACTTGATCACAATGCTCATCTGCCGTTCTGGTCCACACTCTCCTTCACATTTTTCATTACATTGTTCCATAAGGGTTGATTTTTACTTTGACCAAATTCTACTACCTGGTTCTATTCAATTCATCCGCGTGTGCAGGCAGGCAGGCGACATTCAACATTCAAAAGACAAAGGACAGGTTGGGTTAGTATTAATGTTAGTACAACGTAGTTGGTTTCGGTGTTCCCTGGTTTTGCCCTTTCTTTCGTTTCGGCTTTATTTAATTCAGCACACCTGGTGCTTTTAGTTCAACAATGTCAACTCCGTCCAACATCAGCTCAGATATTCTAAAAATCCAACCCTCTGCAATGCAAGAGCCGTACGGGTAGCTTTTTTTACACACATATAGAGCAGGGAATTGCACATTGCTTTTCCTTAATAAGTTTCGGGTTTGTTTGGTTTTCACTAAAATAACAAAATACTACCCGATTTAGATAATGTGGAAAGATTTGTTTGGGATGTTGATACTATGGTCACCATAGTATGGTGTCTTCAGCAATTATCTTGATGAATCAAAATTTAAGCAAGGCTCGCTTGCTTTCTATTAATTCATTCATTAATTCAAACCCAAACCTTGAGTTGAGATTAGACGACAGTGTGTCATTCAATTCAGTGACACTGACTTGACTTGACATAAATGTTAAGTAGTGAGCTTGAGGTCAGTTAGGGAATGGAATTAGCAGAATTAACAGATTGGACACTAACTATCCGCCCGTCCCGTCCGTACCGGTACTTATTCAACAGAAGTTTAGCTGTTCTCTGCTGTAATTATCCTTTTTCGAGTGGATTGGATTTTGGATGAAGAGAGCCTGGACACAAGAGCTCCAGTAGTCCGGCCAAGGCATGAATTTCTTTTACTCAGATTTTGTGTTTGACTCTTAATTGGACTTTGAGTGACGTTTTCATTTCGACATTCATTCAAAATCAGTGGGCAAAAGTTACAGGAATAGAATCATGGAATGAAATGAGAGCAATTAGCTGATTACATGTCTTTCTACATAGTGCATTTATGTATAACAAACAATGGCGTTACTGTCAGAATTGTAAGTAAACCAGTCTAGAAAAATGTTTTTTTATGCACAACCTGGCCTTATCCTCTTATCCCATTTACTTTACTTTCTCCAAGAAACGTACTTATGAAAAGATAATCTTTATAATCAAATCAACCATCCAAACTTTGCTTGGCATCACCATTCCATTCTCGAAAGCTATTTTCTTTTCACTCTTCCTATTCCATTCCCAGAAGAAAGGGGGCATCACCATCATTTCTCCGTAAACTCGGAGAAATGCGTCTGTTGCAGTTGACTGGAATTTGTTGCTGGTTTGGGTGTGATGTGGCCGTAATCCTAGTACGTAGCTATCGGGTAGGTATGCATCACATCGCGTTAAAACTTGCTGGTGAAAAGGATTCCTCCGGTGGTATTGGATGCCACAGGAGAAGAAGCCTGCGCTGAGCAACAGCCACAACCACCGAAGGAACAGAAAGCAAAATTTTTACTCCAATCCAACCACCGACCGGGTAGGTAGGGTGTTCTAGTCGACCAAGGGATTGAAAATGAGAAACTCGACCAGTTTTGAGCCCAGTCTCTGCCCAACACCCAACCAAACCTGAAACCATAGTCAGTCCCTTACAGGACCGGTGGAAGGACCAACACTCCAATTTTATCCACCCTTACCCCGTGCATGTCACCAGCACCTGTCCCGTCTCACCCCGATCCGATTCCTAGATTTATCCATTTCCTTACTTTTCTGTTGGGACTTGGTAAGATTAAACTATATCCCTGCAACAGGAGGTAGGCAGTAGGTGGGGTTGGATAAGACTTTTAAGAATAATTGATAACTGAAAATACATAAATAGTCAAAACACACGTTTACTACTTTACTTTAATATGAGATAAGCGACATAGTCAACTAACATAACAACGAAAGCAATAAAACACGTCAACTTTCACCAACTTTGTAAATCTAGAGCAATAAAGAGAAATTAAGAGTTTAAAGTATTTATAAAGTCATAAGTGTAAGATAAGGAAACAACGAAATATAACACCATTTTGTGTCAATTTAAATAAACCTGTCAGCAATAATTTTGACGACTTTAACAAATAACGAAAGCAATAACTGCAATTTTCTTAATTACCTAGATAACACTACCTTAATTACTAACCAGTATGAAAATATTTTCCCGAATTCCCAATGTGTGAGACCAGTCAGTGACATAGGAACTAATCTCAGTGTACTTGAGTAACTTTAACCATCCTAGAATGAATTGACTTCGTCTTCCTTATTTTGAAAACTGTAAAATGTGAGAGTGTCTAAATCCTATGTAAGACTCAGCAAAAAATGTGATCACCTTAACCCCATAATTTTTACCCCCTTGAGTTCATTCTGTTGTATTAACAAGTCCTCTCTGATTCTCTGACTATCTCTCTACTCTCAATACTACCCACCGAATAAATTTCTCAAACCTTAAAAAATAACTTTTACCAATATTTGCAAACAACAACCGAATCTAGCCTTACATTTTAGTCACACTTAATCTCATCACTTTTTAATTCTACAATAACCACCTCACTATTCTCATCAACTAGTCAATTCACTAAAAAAAATCCAGTCAACATGCCACGTTGCCTCATGGCCAAAAAGTGGAAGTCCGTAGCGTATGAAAAGTCTCAATCCGAAGAAGCTGCAAATCTTCTCCGTAACCAACATCACAATCATCATCATGTCCCGAAAAAACTCAAGTTTTCTCATCCTCCTCCGGATACTACAGCAGAGCAAAACAACAACAATTGTACTGCCACCAATAACAACAACAACAATGTGAGTAATGGGGTCATATTCAACAAGGGGAAGAAGTTGGGACTAGTTTCAAATCGGGAATGTTCTTGGGGACCAACCAGTCCTACTGAGGGTCAAACGGCACCATCCCCACCACCAGCGCCGGCTTGGCTTCCTTTGGCTCCTACCGCGGGCAAGGTCACGGTTTGTTTTAATGGTGAGTAAGCTTAAATCATTTTGTCCACATTTCCCTATTTATGCATTTGTAGTTAGTTGCCCCAAATTTGTAAAATACGTCAGGCTGGCCAAAGTTAGTGGTAAAAGCCACCACTTGCATAATGGGTGTACTACTTGACATGATTTGCCCAGTAGGGGTAATTGGTCGATCTCTTCTCTCCCTTTCGGCAAATCTTTGGTGAATTTCGATAAGTTAGACCCTTGCAAATGTACCTAAACAGCAGTTGTATAGTTTCTTCCTGTGGGATAGGATGAAAGGAATGCGAATGCCTTCGTCCACTAATTACCCCGTTACCACCACCACACCCACTCACCAATATACAGCTAGACGGAAGAACCAACATAAGCCAACCAAGCATCCATCTCTTCCACTTCCTTTGATCTCAGCCACTAATGAGCACTAAACTAAACTTGGTAAAGCAAACTCACTCTCTAAACTATTAAACAAAGCAACAAACAGCGTGGCACTCAGATACATACGGCAATACCGACTAAGGAAATGAACCATATACTGCACTGGGCTATCCATTGATTTTGTTCATCACAATTGAATCCCTGCTCGTAGTAATCCCTAAACGTAGCATCTAAGAATATATTTATGTATCCTCCACCTTAAACTAAACAGTAAATAGCTCAACATTTCCTAAGAAATCTACAAGTTGAATGCATGCATACCCAAACCACACAAAATTCTATTCTCTCTGAAAAGTAGAGTAAAAGTTGTAGGTTTGCTTTCTCTTCAGTCCAAACAGAAGTTTGGTAGTTTGTGACTTATTGCATCTTGCGGCTTTGGTGAAGGAGTCATTAAAAAAGCTGTTGCTCATTACCACCAGACCAACACCACCACCATCAAATCAAACCCAGGCATGTTGGCTGGCTGGCTGTTTCACTCCACATCACTTCACTTGGTACTTTACTTTCCTTCCTTCATTACTTAAAACAACAGCGCTAACGTGTGTACCAGCTATCTTAATAGTTGCATAGGCTGTCTGAGAGTCTGAAGAACTTGGAACTTTCCTCTGCTCCTCAACTTCTATTCCTTCAGAAAAATGAGCACTTGAAAAACTTTATCTTGTAAAATAAAATTGTAAAACTAGAAAAAAAAAAGTTGAAATCCCAAAATCCTTGTTAACTCTTTCCCCTTTGGAAGAAGGAAACCAACCTCAGCCCATCTCATCTCATCTTGGTCCTGTTGCTTCATCCTTCTTCTTCTTATGGAGTCTCTTTCCAAGCTGAGCCGTAGTTCTTCATCTTTTCTTCTCTCAACGTAACCATCTATGTAGTCTCATCTCATCTCATCTTGTTTGAGAGCTGCAGTAAAATTTAAATTTGAGAATGAAGCCCTTTTCTTCTTGGAGAAAGTGTGGAATTATTCAAATCAAATGTGATCCGTTTTACGACTCTTTTTCCTCCGGCTTCAGCTGGGCCCTTCTGTATATGTCCTCATCATTCTGCCTCCTCCTTACCCCAGTTTTCTTTTACGATGGACTTGTTACCTCCTTACTTTTATGTGGGTGGAAATTAGGAGAGAAATTTCTTTCTCGAGTCATGATATGATTTCTCCTCTATTCTGTTCTGGGAAACCATGGAGAAAGAGACACAGGAGACAGACATGAAACACGGATGGAAGGATATGGATAGGGGAGCAGGATAGTGAAAGGAGAAGAAGGTTATATTTTATTGGGCCAGGGCCAACATTGGCTAGAACTGGCTGGAGAAATGCCAACACAGCAAAACATACCCAGGCAAGGCAAACCAACACACACAGCGGAATAGAGTCAAGTTAATAAGTACGGAAGCAGAAGAAAGAAGAGCAAAGGAAGAAACAATGATGGGAGTTTAGAAGCATGCACTGGTGGGGGATGATACTGTGATACGATACATTATGCCGTGAAATGACATGGCATGAAACAGGCAGTGTCAGATAAGATAAGATGGAATGAGGGGATAAGAAAACGGTAGACAAGACACCAGATACCATACCCACGACACTATTACGATTAACATGGCGACCTTTACGCCACTGGAAAGTTGTCATCTGTTGCAGTTAGTACGGTGAGAATGACGCACCTTAGTAGGCATGATTAGTACTTTGAAGGGTAATTTATGAAAGGTTTTAAAGATTTTTAGAAATTATCACTGATTTCTTCGTAACTTTATGTTAACTCCCATTCATTCACACGAGAAAGTTGAATTTTTTTAACTTTCTCCCTAATTACATTTCTCTCCGTATATTCTCTATTTAACAAAGGAATTAACTTGTTTCAACTGCAGCCTACTAGAACATAGAATGAATGATGTTTACTCACTCCTTCACACAATCATACCTCATTCTGTCAAATGAGTGAATTTGAAAGTAAAAGTAAAACTAGCGAGAGAGCCAACAAATAAAATCCCTACTGACTGATTCCAAACTCTATTCTGCCCAAAGTGGATGTGGGAATCGAATTCAAAGTGCATTAAAATGTCAAATTGAAGTCAAGTCATTGTCTCTGGAAAATGAGTTGAATGTTAGATTGGGCTCATTTCACTCCATCAATTAGTCCATGAACATGATGCATACATAGGCTCATAGGCTCGTACATTTACTAATGATACTTTGGCTAGAAGTGAATCTTACGAAAGGAATGGAATGAGTGAGTAAAAAGTCTCCCCAAAACCCAAATCTTTTGTTTCCCTTGAAATTACACATATTTAATGCAATGTAGAAATGAAGCAGATTTTGGTTTTGATTATATGCAAACTGGAGTTGGGACATGATAAATGGATGAATAGTTATTTTCCATTTTACTCGAGGTTCATTTAGCTTTACTACGAATACATTATACGTGTCTAGTCAGGCTGCCAAGCTAAATCAGGAGCAACAGCAGGTCATTTCACTTCAATTCTAAGCCAAACTAACTGTAGCAAATCCAATGAACTGAATCCGCCATCAAGTCAGTAACCAAGCCGGAGAGAAATTGCTCCTCCATTCCATTGAATCAGAGTTGGATTCGTATCAGTCAGGGCATGACACTTAATTTCTCTTTTCTCTCAACTGAAATGAAACGCGATAATGAGTCCAGTTCCAGACTCGTGTGTCTTTCTCCATTTCCATTCTTCTCCTCTTTCCGCCTTAGTTTAATCGATTATACTACTCACTACCATATCCACAAGCTAGGAGTGCAATCAGCTATATTACAACCATTAGCCAGGATGATAAATAGAATTTAAAAAAAGCAAACTCTTTAAAATCCTCTCAGTTGATTACCTCAACCTAATCAAACATTTTTCTTGCTCAGATTCAAATAAAATCACAAAACTTTGAACGACGGACTTTTTTTAAACAAATTAATTTAATTTCTAGTTCCATAATAATATGTATTTTGTTTCCGTTTGTCATGTAGTCCGTTTAATATTATTTCTTTTTTTCGCCATTGCTTTCTTTTTGCCAAGTGAAAACTCGAGCTAACCAAGTTTTTTATTCCTAAAAAAACTTTGATTCTTCCATTCTTTTTGGGGAGTAGGAGAGATTTACTTACCATTTTCATTTCCGTCTCGGTTTCTTCCTTTCCTTCTACCGTGGTTTGGTATCAGGAGCAAGGGCAAACTTGGTGATTTGTGGGCTAAATTTTTGACTGAGGAAATCATAAAAAGAGCAATTTGGTCGGAGTTTGAGCCTCAGCTTGAATCTGCTCTGCCATCATTTCATAACCAACCACGAGGCACACGGGGACAAGAAAGGAAAGTCAATTGCTATGGAGTAGTCTCCCGGACAGAAAAGAATCAAACCAAGTCTAAGAAAGTGCTTACACTATAACTCAAGGTTCTCCTTCTTCTGCTGTGTATGCCGGTCACTACGCACTGCACAAATTGCATTTATTTCCCTTGAACATTACAAAACTGCACCTCTGACACGGACAGAAAAGGACACCGGCACACGAGTTCATTTTATTTCCCTTCGATTTCTCCGAGGCAAACATAAATCTTGAAATAAATTATTTTATTTTGGGCCACCACCGTTGGGTAAAATGCGAAATATTTCATATCAAAAAGTAACTTCTTAAGGCAAAAGGCAACTCCACACAATTTTCAAAGTCAATATAAAATATCCATCCGGTAAAATTTGGTTGAATGTTGTTTCACTAAATGTGACCGATCTGTTTAAAAGTTTCCAATCCAACAGCATGAAAGGACATTGCGTATAAGTTTGACTTGATTTTTTGTTCATTCTTCAAGAAGAAAGCAACAACTGGTAGTGACGACGGTTGTGGTGGTGGCAGGGAAAAGTTGGCTTGGTTGCCTTAAGTAGACTTCAATTCAACAGGGTGGCTCATATTATATAATGTGAAAGGGGAGAAAGTACAGAGTAAAGTGCTGAGTGTGATGGTGGCAGGGAAACATTAGGATGGCTTTAATGGCCTTGTGGAGGGCCATTACATTACAACAGCAGACAAGACAGAAGATATCTAACCATCCAGTAAGAGAGGAAAGCAAACTAACTCTCTTGGCGACGCTCATCATCATCTTGAACTTAGTTAGTAGTTTACTCATCCCAATTGATGCTCTGACTAGGAGTACGTACTTTTATTTCCTAGCTCAAGATATCAAGTTAAGACTAGTCATTGAACGAGTTGGCATAAATTGGGTGGTCAGGATTTCATCTCATTTGATCGCATCTCATTCAGTCGAGTCAAGGAAAAGTAAAGTGAAATCAAGTCAAGATGATGATGAGCAGATAGATGAATGAAGGGCATATCTTCTTGCTAACTCCGGCTTCTTGATTTCATTCACCCACCATCCATCCAATACAATCATCTCGTTTGATTACACCAGTTGAACATCAGTCTGGATTCCGTGATGTCAAGTTAGTGCAGAACCATAGATTGCATCCAGAGGGACGGCATCATCATCCCAAAAGACTTTCTCCGAAGGCAACAGTTTGGTTGAATGCACTACACATTTAGAACATGTGTGTGGTAGTACCATACCAATGGATAAGATGGGTTATAGAGCATCATCATCCTATCACATCCCATTATGCTTCCGATGGTAGAGGAGGCTTGTGGCTAATTACCCGGAGGAAATGGTGCAGTGCAGGCATTCCCTGTCATCAACCAGCCATACCAGAGGCACCAGTCTAGAGAGAGAATCGACTTGACTGCTACTTGCCTCGGGTCGTGCTGTGCTGTTACTGAATTGTGGTAGTGTCATCATCATCAGGAGGAGAAAGCAGCAGCATTACAGAGGAGTGAAAGCAAACAAGGAGAGGAAAAGCAGTTTTGTGGAGAAAGCAAATGCTAGTCGACCTCGACTTTTTGGTGGATGAATCCCATTCATGAGGCTTGACGTTCGTTGGATGCTGCTATCTATTCCACAATCTTTTTCTTGCCTTGTTGCGTCTCCCTTCCATTGTTCTCGTTTCAGTTTCTTTTGTTTGGATGATGCCATAAAAATAGAAAATTCTTAAAAACCCCAAGAAAGCAAAACATTTTGTTTTGTTTTCTAAACTTGGGGGAAACGGTGTATAAAGATTTCAGTGTGGAAATAAGATAGTCTGTCTGTTAAGCACGTGCACAGAGAAGTGGTTGGTAGCAGCAGTGGGACGTTTTCTTCATCATGAATAATTCCCACCCACAAGTTACTTATAAGACAGGAAAAGAGAGTAGGTGTGGTGAGTAGGTGTAGTCTCGTTTACTATTCAGTTGCAGAATATCTTATGAGATTCACGAAATGGAAAGTAGCCTCCAACTCAAAGCCAGGTTGTGTTGCATCATAGTAGTGTTACTTCCTTTGAGTCAGTTTGCATGGCGTTGGGGTTTAGGTTTGCTAGTTGAGTTGGAAGATTGGATTGGCTCGCGAGGAGACAATTGTTCCCAATGGAGAAATTTGGAGAAGCAACAGTGCCAGCCTCAATTTATGTTGATTGTTCATTCATTCATCCTATGTTGATGGGAATGGGCAGCCCATCAATTCCTTTCACTCTCCTTCCTATTTCTATTTTCTTCACTAAATCCAATGTCCATCCACGCACAACTTGCGACTTATTAAGCTCACCTGTTACCCGGCGATGGTTACTGCATTGGAACTCCGACAGTCTGCGACTGCCACGGGCATATAATCCATCCAGTAATTTAGTAGAGAAAGTAGTCTCATTCTATGATGAAACATTGGACATTAAAACTTTATTCATGTTTCACATCTTATTTTCTTCCAGGTTACCTTCAAGACTCTCCACCACCGTCAAATTCCTCCTGCTCCTCCCATGATGAGCCGGATGGGCGAACAAGTTCTCCAACTCATCATGTGATTGTATCTGGAAAAGGGACACCCACCTCTGCAGCCACACCTCCTCCGAGGCATACGTCCGTCATTCGTAGTGCTCCACGGTCCATCACGGCCGTCAATTCGGCTAACTCTGCATCCGTCACTACCATAACAATTCCACAGTATTCTTACCCACCCACACCAACCACACCTACTTCTCGGTATCATAATAATTATCACAGTAATGGCCACCACCATTCCTATCCAGAGGGATGCATTCCACCCCCGAAGAAGAGAGAATTGTACAGGTATGACAAAACTCAACATTTTCGCATGAAACCCTCATCAAATTTACATGGATCAGTCATTAAAGATATTAATTTTGAAACTATTATTCACATAATTCCCAGTTGCAAACCTTCTTATCTAATTTCAGACCCTACTGCTTACCCGAATCCATTGAAGCAGTTGCCCAAGAAAAACGTCGACTTCAAAATGTGTGTTCTTCCTTGTTTGAAAGAAAACCTGAAGATCTCACAACGGCCCATGCGATTCTAGATTTGTCCACCTCCCACCTAAATTTACCTCCTCCTCCTCCACTAATCTCAGCCCCTGGGATAAATTCGACTAAAAATCACCCACCTCCTCAACAATCCCAGCCCCAACCTCCACCTCCTCTCATCCCCGCATTGACACCTACAT
>JAAXNX010001408.1:0-18046 GCA_036491905.1 Folsomia manolachei | reverse complement strand
AGCTTAAATATTTTTTGCAGGTGCAATTTTGGAAATTTTATGAATTGCGAAAATGTTTCAGTTGAATGCTTATAATGAAATTTTATTAAGTAGCATTTTTGTTGGTTTAGATCAGGTGAAAAAGTGGTATGTAGTGGGTTTCTTACCGTATGCGAGTTTTAATAAGATGATTTCCAAATGCAGAATTTTGATTTCCTTGTAATAAGTGTTCTTCCTTTACATCTCAGTGTCAATTCAAATTTCAAATCAAGTATTTAAATGTCTTGTAACAATGTTAATTACTCGCCAAACCCTGCCGAAGTTACTTTACTCCCAGAATTAATCCACACCTCAATTACTGTTCTACAACTTTATTCATACCATGTTTAAAATTCACTCATTTTTTAAACATCCTGAATCCCATTTTTGCATTCATTTCATTTCACAATACATCTTAGTTTCGCACAATATTCCTATGTTAAACCGAGTCAAACTTTCCTATATCGTACCACACACCGTTCCGTATATCAGTTCTCAATCTCTATCTATTCCCAGTGGCGTAGCCCAATTGCACAATGTAATCACAAACTAGTGTACAAACCACCCAAAGAAAGTCAGAATCTGGCAACAAACCTTACTCGAGTTGCCCAGTCGAGTTGCACACAATTGTGGCGTTATTACACAGCGAGATACACGGCGTCAGTACGGTAACTTAGCCATACTCCTGAATTTCCTTTAAGAGCAACTTTTTGAACTGAACCAACGAGAGGCCGAGGAAAGACTGGTTCGTTCAGTTCTAGGCTTGAGTCAAACTTGACAAAAGTTGTTAACAGAATTCCATTGGCCACAAACCTTTGGACCAATGAACACCCCTCGTTGATTCACGGAAGGGGAGGCGTTTCCTTTGTCGAAGAGTCGAGCAGGATAACACCGCATCTGGTTGGTAAAGGGTTTGTGGCGTTAGCAGTCGGTAATACTAGGCTTGGTGCAGCTATCTTCATATGCTGTGCAGTTTGAGAGATTATTGGACTTTTACTGAGCATGTGTAGAAACATGTTGGGTTGGGTTGGATAACTTGTAATACAGTTGTGCAATGGGCAAAGGGGTTTCGTCGGGAAGAGTTGCATGGTTCATGTTAGTTTGAACAAAAGTTCCGTGATAAAGTTGTGAAGGAAGATGAAGAAAGGTGAGAATATGAATCATGCAGAATGAGGATGAATGATTTGGTTAATTACAGAAAATTTGGGAGAAAGCATGCTTTCACCAATTGTCCAAAATTACCACTTAAAAACAAATACATCGCAATATTACTTTACTTCAATGCTGTCAAACCTTCGCAAAATTGACAACTTTCTAAGACAGGTACTTCTTTCTAAGACATCTCAACTCTTTACCTTACAATTTAAGTACAACCAATTAAGCTCGTTGGTTATCATGTTCATACCTTATCTCTCAAAATTGGCCTTCCTCATACTCATGTAGAAAGGCAAGATGGTGCAGGGGGGTTGGCGTTTAGGCTACTAAAATGTGAATATAAAGGTTCCAGTTTAGCATTTGTTTTAAAATACTGGGTTGTAAAAGCGACCCTCCTTCAAATCCTTCATGACTCGACAACCCATGGATGATCCAGGGTTCTGCAATGATTCATGTCATCCCTGTCTATGAGTGAATGATGGAACGAGAGACCTTTTCATTTCTATTCAACAAGAGTCTGGTCTGATACATTACAAGCTAAGCCAGTGCTTTAACGACCCTTCTAGCATCCACACCACACCTTGGTCTGGAATGAAATGGTTTGAAACAGGCTGCCCTATGCAGGAGGTAGCAAAAAAGAACCCTCTTTTTTTGTTAGAATCCATTCCCCTTCTTCCCCTTCTTCCCCCAGTAATATCCATTCCATTTTATGTATTGCAGCTCAACGCATCTTTATCGGCTCCAGGCTATTGTTGGTTGCATAAGCACTTGGTAAAATATAGCGTGGTGCGTGATGTTATAATCATGCGTCACTTTTTACCCTTACTCCATGAAAAAATGCGTAAGAACTCCATACTTATAAGTTATAACAGGAGAAGGGATTACTCGCAAAATCTGTTGTCAGTGGCATCATCTACTTTGTGAGAATTCGGTGTCAGTCTGTCCGTTTCCAAACTTTTTATAATAATACTCACTTTCAGATTGAATCAAGTTCTGCTTCTATATCTGGTTTGGGACCCTCGATGCAGGTTAGGTCCAATATTTTGAAATATTGGAAATTGACAATATCATCAACGGTTAAAGGTCGCAGGGTCACGAGGTCAGCTGCGTTTTTATGCCAATAGATTAAATTGTAGTGGACATGTTGGGAAGAATGACATACAAAAGTAGTTTAGACACTGCAAGGACACACCCCCTGTCATACAGTATAATGTACAAGTCATACAATGGCTCATTGTTCCATGCAAGTTTTGTATCAATTTTAAACACACTTCTTAAAACTCAATTTTAGTTGCCTGAGATAAAAATTTATTCTCTTTTACCCTTCAGCACGAACAGCCAACGCTAGGATCTCCTTAAACCCGTCATGTTAATAATTTATTTTCCTAGCCCTTAAGCCATTCCAATCCCAACCATTGCATTACAACTGCTTCATGACCATTACACGAAGACTAAATAAATTGCTAAATCCATTCCCTGGAAATACTGGGTGGTGATTAGATAGGGGTTGTTGGAACGTCCTGCATCTGGTTATAACTTCCAGCATCCCTCCATGCCTTCGTTATCCCTTTATCTCTGGGATAGTCATCTCATCTGCCCTTACTTTTCCTAAACTTTAGAAAAACGGTGATGATGGAGGGACTTGGTATAGCTCCAAACTACTAAAACTATACCCTCAGGGTCAGCTCGAATGCCAAGAACCAACCAAAACTCGTCAAATGAATGACAGTCTAAATTAACTAATCCTCTCCCTTTCCAGACTCCATAAAGAACATGAAGGATTGGTGAGATAATTAGTCCTAGTAGTCAGACAGGAATGCAATTGGAACAATGGGACATTAAATTGTACATTAAGGAGGATACTGTACAGTTTGTGTCAGATTTAAGAAAAGAGTTAAATAAGTTTAATCCTTAGTTTATTTGAAGAATCGAAATATTAGTCGAGACAATTTCCTTGATTGGATCAGTTGGGTTCATAATTTGTTTAATGATTTCATTTCTTCTTCTTACTTTTGCTTCACGAAGATTTCTTTTACTTCTTAAGTTGTCATTAGCTGGGATTTATTGACTTTAGTTTATTTGAAGAATCGAAATATTGGTCGAGACAATTTCCTTGGTTGGATTCCATATCAGTTGGATTCATTATTCATTTAATGATTTCATTTATTCATTACTTTTGCTTCTTCACGAAGATTTCTTTTACTTAAGTTGTCATTAGCTGGGATTTATTGACTTTCACGGAAAGAAAGTCTTCATTGAACAAACAAAACTTTTGTAAAAAATAGTTGAAAAATAAATTCATTAATAAATAAAATCTTTATTGCTTTAAAACATCTCTGTTATAAGTTAACTTAATAACGGCGAATACTTGAGACATTGTCGTTTATCCGAATCAAATATCCTTCCATATCGATGCAAGTATTATATACACACTAAGAATATGCATAAATGCATAAATAAGTTTCTTAAGTTATCTATTTTTCCAAATTCTTAATCCACTTGCGACATACCTCGCCGTGATTTACAAACTTCTTATAAATGTGGTGGTGGAAATCTCATGCATTCTCTTTGCATGCAAGTTTGGCGTCGTTTTGAGTAACTTACTTGTATTTACTTGCGGGTAAAACCAGCGTCCTTATTGGTTGACCACTTTATCCACAACCAACATCCCACATTGGTGGCTTTAACAGGGGAAATGTGCGCATGGAGTTGGTTGAGGATTTGCAGATCATGCTTAGTATTGGATGGGATCCACCCTTTAGGTTAGGCAACGCTGTACTCTTTTTATACGTGGTTCCCTCTTCATTGGGGACGTAGCGTTGCGTAACAAAGCAAAATCAACTTGTGTTAAAAATGCTGACAGAGCAAATAACAACGATCTCAATGCTAAATAGGCCTGTGTTTGTTGGAACTCCTAGAATTTTAGACTATATCAAGTGAATTTGTTGAAATAGAATATGGATGAATGGAATCTTATCCTTTTGACCATTAATTAATGCTTGGTTTCAGGGATGCTATCATATTTTGGGGTGTGGTGATTAAACCAAATTAAGTACAGATTGTACACTTTGCTTGGCCTAATTCTCAGGATTTCAGATTTCGTTTAAAACCCGATACAGGAAGGAAGAGACTGATATCTAGGATTTTAAATGATTGAAGCTCTTCATTTTAAAAGATATCGGCGTTATACCTTAGCTAACAGACGATTTACAAGATAAATGTCTTTTCGATCCGATTCTCTTCTGGACTGAAATATCTTTAGCTGGGAATGAAAAGAAGATGTATCTCAACTAATTATGCATTTATCCTTTGTATTATCACCGATACTATATCGGATGATTATTGTAATCACACTTACTAGCAGCAAATACATTAAGCTAAGTCTTGTTAAACAAGGCTTGTTTAAGCAGCACAATACCAACTGAACCATTCTTATTCTAATACTGTCGTTCACTGATATTGTCCTTTCGTAGAACAATCATTGTTAAACAATACCTCATCTAGTGTATTGTATGAAACAATACAATTCTAAACCAAGTGCCTTGTCTCTCATAAAGGATTAAAATGTTCATTATTCCCCACTAAATCCTTTCCTTCCTCCCAGAAACGTTTCTCCCTTCACAACGTCTTCATC
This sequence comes from Folsomia manolachei, assembly GCA_036491905.1. NCBI lineage: Eukaryota > Metazoa > Arthropoda > Collembola > Entomobryomorpha > Isotomidae > Folsomia > Folsomia manolachei. Next base: position 13,239 of record JAAXNX010001408.1, on the reverse strand, counting down.
AACCCTTGCTTGGGTTCAAATTACCCTCTGCATTTCTGGAAATATTCATAATTTCCTCAAAAACCTGCAATTTTTCCCATTTTATCAAACTTATCAAAAAAACGTCTCATCCAAAACTTCCACCCTCCCGCTCTCAAGTTACCCCAGTACCCCGCGAACCCCAAAACTCAGCCACTTGCCTCCTTTCCTGTCCACGATTAGTTCCCTGATTTCTTGTAATTTTTCTAAAAATTAATTATTTTTACCACACCCACTCCAAAATGCAGTTAAATAACACCTCATTCACCTCATTTACTGGTGGGGGCTCCAGTGGACCTCCCCCAACTCGCTCCTCCTTCTACAAAAGTCCCAACGGTCACCTGAAATTGGGCCAGTTACCAATTCCACCCCCAAAAAGTGCTGTCCCCTCCCCCAGCCGGAGGCCGAGTAGTTATTTCCCCAGTTTTCCAAGCCCTAATAGGACCTCCAGCTATTTAACGTTGAACCGTTTCTCACGCGTCTCTAAAAAGGATAGGATGAACGGGATTGGGACAATATTTGTTAAAGTGGCTCCCGTAGACTTGAAACGAGTTCCCGTGATTCCGATGAGTCCTTCGAATTCTTCCAGTCCCTCCTCCTCACCGAATCGGGGAGGATATTCAGGCGCCAGCATTAATTACGATGGGGGGCGACAACGGAACGGGATAACCCCGGGATTGGGTGGGATACCTGCGCCAGAGCTTACGAATCGGTTTAGTAGGCTATGGCCGAATCGCCCGGCTGGATACCGGAGCCCGGGTCCTCCTACGACAGGGTATTTGTCGAGTTTGAGCCTTCCTCCGAATAGCAATATTTTGGAAGCGTTGCAAAATAGGAAAAGGTAAGAATCATGATAATAATGTGTGAAATACGAGCTCATAATTTTGTACTTTTTGCAGAGGACGAGATCTCGACGGTAGTCTCAACAATTCGTTAGCTTTGAGTGAACCTAACAATCGACCCAGTCCTTCCGTGTCTCCACAAAAGGTGTCTTCCATTCTGAGTGGAGAGAGTAAATTCAATAAGCGCGTGAAATACGTATCAGAACAAGAACTGAGTCGGCTACAACATGTTAATCGCCCCCTAAACTTTGATACCTATCACCAAGAGCTTCCTTCCGGTCTTGGCGATCCGAGCTTGGGTTCGAGATCAATTTTAGAGCAAATGAATCAAACGGAGAAAAGATTCTTTCCTGATATGACGCCTGTAACGTCGGCTCCAAAACGGACAAAGATATTTGGCTCACTCCGCCCAGGGAATACGAGTACCCCACTGCCGACTTCGTCACTGGCTTCCGGCGTTAGAAAAAGGGAAGGAGATCGAGACAATGGGATGATAAGCATTGTGGAATTTGATCCAGATGAAGAAGATCAACAAGAAGAGAAGAAATCCAAGGTGGGAAAGTTTTGTCATTGTAATGAATGCTATGCTGAGGCTGCTGGACAACCGGTGGCGTCTCCGCCAAGAGGTGGTCTTGTTTCGAGGAAGGTGGTCAGCTTTGGAGAACTCGATGTGCTTGGAGATTTGCGTAATCGGAGTAATAACAATACTTCGATGTACTCCGCTAGTACATGTGACCGAGGCACTGAGACTGAGGCAGAGATGGAGTTTTCTAGACCGGAAATTATTATAAGGTAACTAAAGTCATGGATGATTGTAGAGCTGCGTTAGGTATGGTATCAAATGTTTTATTTTTCATTTCTCTTTACTTCTAGACGAGCCCCACCCGTCACCCTTATCACGAAAGAGAAATATGACTATGATAATATCAAGAGGATTGAAAGATTTAAAAGAATTCTGGGATTGCCACCATCCAAACCAAAAATCGGTATGCGTACTTTACTATTCTATCTCACATACATTTAAGTAGTAATTGAATCTTTGTAATTAATATATCTTACAGTAGCACCTTCGCTTGAATGCAAAAACATGTTTGGTGTTGGAGCAGAGGCCCCTTCAACGCTTGCAAATCTATCAGGGACGAATTCAGCGAATTCCTCGTTTCAATTCGGGCAAAGTACTGCACCAGCTCAGATCCCACAACAACAGGACACAATCGATGCCAAAACCACACCTCCACTGGACGCAACAGCAGATGTCACTCCAAAACAGAACCACGTAACAGACGCCACACTAACAACTCCACAACAAAACGCCACAACAGACGTTTCACCTCCACCGAAATATCAAACACCAGTGGCAATTGGAGAATTTAATGCAGGAAGCGCGTCACCTGCACCTGCCCTTCAATTTGGGACAGCACAACCATCGTCTGGTACAGGTATGTATGGCAAAATTGGTATATTTTAATTAATTATAGATGAATTTTGAAATCATTTTGTTTCATTCAGGTGGATTCAATTTAACGTCACCAGCTACAAGCACTCTTCCAACGGAAGCACCTTCGTTTGGAGGAGGAAACATCTTTGGTGTTAAAGCGGAGGTCCCGACAACGCTTCAATCAGGGCTAAATACAAATTCATCATTTCATTTCGGACAAAGTACTGCACCAGTAGCTCAAATCCCACAACAACCAAAAACCACGCCCCAGCTGGACGCGACAACCACAACTCCAAAACAGAACCACACGTCAGAGGCCATCACAACTCCACAACCGAACGCCACCACAGATGCCACGCCTACACAGCAGCAACAGAAATTTGAAGCATCTGCAAGTGGAAATATTGGAAGTGCGTCAACTACACCTGCCCTTCAAGTTCAATTTGGGTCCGCACCACAATCCTCTGGCTCAGGTATGCGTGACAATGTTTCTTTCAATTATTAGTATTGTCTATGTTTGTATTCATTCATAATTTTTATATTCAGACGGATTCAAATTTTCTTCACAACCTTCAAACACTGCTTCAACGGCAGCACCTTTGTTTGGAGGAGGAGGAGGAAACATATTTGGTGTTAAAACAGAGGTCCCAACAACACTTGCACCGCAATCAGGGACAAACTCTTCATTTCAATTCGGGCAAAGTACGGCACCAGCCACTCAACCACCGCAGAATCAACCGCAGAATCAATTTCAAGCACCAGCCAGTGGAGGATTCAATTTTGGAAGCACTGCAGCTTCACCTGCAGCTTCTGCTTTTAAATTTGGAGCAGCACAACAGCCATCTGGCACAGGTATGTGTGGCAAGATTGCTAGTTAAGGTTGCTTGATTTCTATGAAGTGCTTTAATCTAAATTTTTCATCATTTGCTTCCAGGTGGATTCAATTCCTCTTCACAGGCTGCAAATACTGTTCCAACGGGATCGCCTTCACCTGCGGGAAACATCTTTGGTGTTGGGTCAGCGGCGCCTACAACCCTTCAACAGCAGTCGGGGACAAGTTCACCATTTCAGTTTGGACAAAGTCCAGCGCCAACCACTCAGCCACAGAATCAATTTAAAGTACCAGCCAGTGGAGATGTTGGAAGTACGTCAATTACGCCTGCCCTTCAATTTGGGTCCACACCACAGTCCGGCTCAGGTTTGTGTGAGAAAGTTTCTCTTCAGTATTGTCTATGTTTTATGTTTGTATTCATAAATTTTTTGTATTCAGACGGATTCAAATTCTCTTCACAACCTTCAAAGACTATTACAACTGGAACACCTTCATTTGGAGGAGGAGGAAGTATATTTAGCGCTGGAGGGGCAGCGCCGACAACACTTCAACAACCGTCAGGGACAAGTTCGCCATTTCAATTTGGACAAAGTCCTGCGCCAGCCACTCAACCACAACAGCAAAATCAATTTAAAGCACCAACCAGTGGAGGATTCAATTTTGGAAGTACTGCAGCTTCGCCTTCTTTCCCATTTGGAGGAGCACCACAGCCATCTGGAACAGGTATGTATGGCAAGAATGTTAGTTAAGGTTGTTAGATTTCTATAAAAGAAATTTATCTGAATTCTTCATCATCTTTTCAGGTGGATTCAGTTTCTCGTCGCCAGCTGCAAATACTGTTCCAACGGGATCACCTTCACCAGCAGGAAACATGTTTAGTATCGGAGCCGCTGCGCCTACAAGCCTTCAACAATCAGGGACAAGCTCACCATTTCAATTTGGGCAAAGTGCTGCGACAACCACTCAACAACAAAACCAATTTAAAGCACCTGCAAGTGGAGATGTTGGAAGTGCGTCTACACCTGCCCTTCAATTTGGGGCCGCACAACAATCCTCTGGCTCAAGTATGTGTCAAAGTTTATGTTTATTTTATAATTTGTTAATGTGTATTCATTAATTTTTTTGTATTTAGGCGGATTCAAATTTTCTTCCCAACCTTCAAACACTATTCCAACTGGAGCACCTTCGTTTGGAGGAGGAGGAAGCATATTTAATGTTGGAGCAGCAGCGCCTACAACACAACCTGGGGCAAATTCCCCATTTCAATTTGGACAAAGTTCTGCGCCAGCTGCTCAGCAGAATCAATTTGGTCAAAGTCCTGCGCCAGCCATTCAACAGCAGCAGAATCAATTTCAAATACCACCAGCAAGTGGAGGATTCAATTTTGGTAGTGCTGCTGCATCTCCTGCTTTTCAATTTGGAGCTGCACAACAAGCATCTGGCACAGGTATGTGTGGCAAGATTGCTAGATCCATTTTTTTGAGAGAAAGAAATCATTTTTTTTATCTGAATTCTTCATCATTGTTTCAGCTGGATTCAATTTCTCATCGCAAGCTGCAAATACCGTTCCAACGGGATCGCCTTCACCTGGAGGAAACATGTTTAGTGTTGGAGCTGATACGCCTACAACACCTCGACGAACAAAACCTTTGCGGCGATACTTGCGTTGATAGTCATCAAAGTCATCAGGAAACTTCAATCCACACAAGAATGTGTGGATTTTTTTGTATGGAAATAATCAACAAAATTGTGTTTGTAATCAGATAAATGTACCCTACTCTTATTGCCATTGGTGTAAAATATCTCGCTATGGTGGAATGTGAATCATTGTGATATTAGTCTTCGCCAAAGTTTATATTTACTCGCATTTCGCACGCAAAAAATGTATTTCCACCATAAGCTGAAATATTTTGTTCCAACTGAACTGCAACCAAACTATTTAATAATGATTTATGAGACTAAAAAAACCTACTAAAAAACCTAGAATAGAGCAAAGTAATATTCTCCAGTTTGAAATATTACGTAAAGAATTCTTCATCTGTAATTGTTCACAGCATCAATACAACACTTAGTAGGAAGCAAATTCAACCTTACTCAATTTCAACCACTTAGTTTTATGGCTGGGTCCATAATGTTTTTTTTAAATTAGATTTTATACCGTTGTCAAATTGATTAATATTGAATCTGCTTCCTACTATTGTCGTCAACTTTACTTAGATTTTATTCAGTTTTCTGTTTTATACTCGTATGAATGTAGGCCGAGATTATCTCGGCTAAACTTGTATGATTTTATCTTCAATTCCTACTTCTTTCAGAATTATATTAAGAAAGTTAATCAAAATTATAAAAATTAGTAAAAGAATGTACACCGAGATTTTTTAGTTTGTAAATTACAAATTGTAATCCTAATTCCTTCTTCTTTCAGAATTATATTAAGAAAGTTAATCAAAATTATAAAAATTAGTAAAAGAATGTACACCGAGATTTTTTAGTTTGTAAATTACAAATTGTAATCCAATTCCAGAATCATCCTCGGATAATCAATCCTTGATCTGATCCCTTACACATATATTATTTACCTATTTTTATTTGTATCTTAATTATGTAAAATCCAAAAAGCTGTGCTTATGCTCTACCTATTATGAATTACTCAAATAAAGTAATTACTCGTGACTTAGACAACTTTGCTACTTGGTTTAAAACCGTTTGGTTTTGGTTCACTTGAGCCTTTAGCAAAACCCATGGTGTAGTTAGAATCTCTCTCCTTGAATCTTTCTCGGTCCGATCTCCGGATGGCATGTCTATTTCCCCGATGTCAGTTTTATACTCAGTTCCTTCTCGGCATTGCAGAGGAGCAGTCTACCCGAATGTATGGATCTCATCCACAAAAAAAACGCATTCAATCCCTATAAAAGATACGCTCTCCTTTTAACAGTGTCTAACCCAGTTTTTGGCAACATTTCCTTTTTTACCAGATTCTCCATCCTTTGTCATGGGCTCACTTGTTAAAACACTTTGGTCCGAATAGTCCTTGGTTCTTGTGCGTGCCTATCTTTGGCTAGTTGGACATTCCTTCGCCTTTCTTTTTGCCTTGGACAAAATTCTGGCCCAACTCTGACTACCTGAGTCACCACAACTTTTCCAAATCTTGTCCGTGATTATAGTGAAAGTGATAACATTGTTCCCAACATAATTGAGCGGATACCTTGATTGTTTTTGGTGAAAGTGGGACGAATGCAATTCCACTCAAGCTTCAAGGACTTTGATGCAGTAATGGTGAGTAAAGTTTGGATATTTGCATTGTTTTCCTTGCATACCAGTCCATGTTATGTTATTAAGGCTTGGATTTGGGTTATGCGGAGCTTTCTTTGTACAGTGCAGTGGTACTCCGTGGTGGTGGAGAAAGTGTGAAGAGAAAGTCGAAACGCGAGGAATGCTCGCAAATTGCGAGTCGCAATCCTTTCTCCAAATCTCATTCGAGTTAAAGTGAGCCAAGTCGAGAGTGAGAGCTGATAAGTTTGGTTCACTTTTTTGGCTGTTACAATCCATTTTTATTTCATCTACTTACTTACTTCAGGGGAAGGAGATTAGTTTAAATTTGGATGCGATGAAAATCTGAACTTTGAAATGTGCAGAAACTTAGGATATCAAAATTCAACTGCTATCCCGTATTTTATGAGATTTCCAAGTTGGAAATTCTGACAAAATTGTTTTATTAAATATAAATCACATAGGCAAAGAAAACAAGACAAAATTTAATATCTTTCAAAATACTTTATGCGCTTGATGCTCCACTTTCATAAAAAACACAATAGTACGTACCTATTGCTGGTTATCTTTATTTTTGTTGCTTATTTTTCTACCCAGAAATAGAACACAATCCAACGTCACACTCTTCTAACCAGTTAAAGTTATTGTCATCATTTCACACCGGACTTCAATCTCTTCTTCAGTACTACCCAGTGTCTGTGTAGTACACATTTCATTCCATTTTACGCAGTTAATAAAAACCCACCCAACAAAGAATAGCACTTGGCGTGAAGAACCAAGGTCTCAAAACAGGAATGGCTTTTGGAACGAGTTGAGCCATCAATGCGATAAATGAGAAAAGAAAACGAGCCTGTCTTTCTCCATGGTCAGGTCTCATTCCGATTTTGAGTACAACTTAAACTTTGTCATGCCTCGGTTCGTGGTTTGGTCGGGTAACTTTTTGTGTACCCAAATCCATGCGGTTTACTTAAGTTTACTCGTATTATACAACTTGTATACTGCACTCCATCCGATTAGCATTGCTTTGCTTAAGTGAGGTCGGGTAGTTCAAGCTAAGCAAAAAGGGAAATATTCTTAAAATCCCGTCATCTCGCTCCCAAGGGTAGTCTCTATTTAGCCGTGAATGGTAATGGTTGGAGGAGAAAGTCACAAATTCCCTTCATATTGGAAATTGGTGATATGGAGAAAAACCTTGTGTAGTTTATAGCTCGTGGAGTGAAAGGATATTGCGACATTCTGCATCAAATCCAGTAGATCGCCACAATTTCCAACTTAAATCTTTGAACAAGACGCAGCCACGTCTGGCAGGATGTGGTTACGACGCTAACTTTGAGATGATGAGAGATCTGGAAATAAATCATGGTGCAGTGCACTAGTGTTTGTAACACCAGGAGAAAGTTGGCCAAACAAATTTTGCCGGCCCAATCCCCGTCCGGTTGATTTGGTGTAAAGTTGTTTACGTCAGATATAAAATTGCATAATGAATAAAGTCTGGATACAAATGAGACTGGGTGAAAGTTGATCAAAAAGTTTAGAGGGTGGTGAAAGCCAATTTTATCTCGGGTCGGTTTTTGCTTGTTGGAAACGTAAGATGAGTTGAATTTGGCAAGTTTGTTTGCGGTTTGACGGCAGAGTTTAGGATTTGGTTGAGTGGAGTTGACTGCTCAAGAAATTTTAGAAGGGAAAAGATTGTGAGATTTGGACGGAGAAAGTTTAGAGAAAGTCGAGTCAGACTGATTACACGGTTTCGTTTCGGGTAAAGTTGGATAAAATGGGTCGAGTAAGTGATAGGGATGAGATCTTTAAAAAATGAGGGCCACACCGGGCTCTGAGCTTTATTTAAGATTTTATAAAGCCATTTCTTTCTCTGGATGACGTTTGATTTAAAGTTTTTGTAGTAAGGATAATACTTCTAAAAACTTTGGTGTGTCCATTTAATTCTTTTGTCATTAGAACAAAAAAACATTTGTTTTTACGGGGTTTGGTTGGGATTGTCCAATCTATTCCGTGCCAATTACATAGTTGAGTGAGTGCAGAGATAACTTTGCCAGTCATTAATCTCAGGTCTTTGATGATGTGATGTCACGTTAATTAACAGGAGTAAAATACTAGCTGACTGAAAATACCCGTAAAACACAGCTTGTTCTTTGAGACAATCAGGAAGTAAACCATTTTACTCTCAGTATTTCAAAAGAAAGTATTCTGCCCACCCCTGGCAATCAGGAAGGAAGAAAGAGACAGTAATTAGTGTGGTATCCCATTTGTTTGTGGGACAATCCTTCATTTCATTGTTTGTGTGGTGAGGTACGTGGTTGAACCACAGTGGTTCATTTACCATTTACCTCTCATCCACTAGTAGACTACCGTCCTGTGGTTTTGATTGTTCTCGCCACAATCAAATATGAGTAGAATGACACGTCAGACAAAAGCTTTTGGCTTACGGGAATCGCGTAACGCGATGAACAATGGCTGCCAAAAATAATAATTGTTTAACTCCAAATAAGAATACGGGACCGGATCATAGGTCAAGTCAAACAAGATTTGGATGAATTCTTTCTCCATCCAGACTTCCTTTGGATGTGGTACTTTCTCTCCTTAGGAAGGAAAGGCTGGCCAAGCAAACAAATTGGGTTTAGATTCTGACTCTTTTTTCCCGAATGCAGTCACTACAGTGCAGTGGTATGGCAGCCAAGAGCTAACGTAATGCAGATGTTTAGTTTAGCCGGCGTGTCGTGTTTTCTCCGGCCTTTCCTTGCTTTCTCTTTCTGCTCCACTTTCCTATTTTGAGCTTTCCTCGGGAAAATATTCTCAATTCTTGGAGGAATACGTTGAGTTCCTTGAGTTTCTTTTTGGACAGGTTTTAATATTTCAGTTTCATACACGTGTAAAGAAGGTTTAAAGCAAAGTTTCGAACAATTTTAGTCATCATTCATGGAAGGAGTAATATCTAACATGAATATAATATTTAAATAATTCGAATTATGTTTATGGACGGAAATTTATGCAAAACTTAAATTTTGTAATTATTCGTAATTGCAAAAAAAAACGATTGTTTCAATCATTTCCTGCAAAACTGGTCTTCTTTTGGTTTAACTGAACACAAAAGAAAATTTGTATAAACCTGGAATAAGTAGAATATTACTACACATTTTAGCCTGCTTTTACCTTCATAATGTTGACTACTTTATTACTCAGCCAAGGCTTTATGGGACTTAAACGGAGTCATGATAAACGACTCGTGTAAATTATGCAGTTTGTTATGTCAATAGGAGTCTCTCAGTCAGTAAATGACAGTCAGTAAATTCATGTCAATACCCATTCCATCATTATTCGTCCTTCATTCCATTCGGTTTTTACCCACTATTGCAGAAATTCGAGGTAATTCATACCCCAGGTAAATATGAGCAATGCATGGAACCTTGTGATAGTGCAGGGAAATTGTCATTAATTTCGTAATTTGGGTAATCCAGTCCAAAACGTAAACGATAACTCAAACTCAACCATTTTAATATTTACTCAATCCAATCCGAGACAAAATTACAGCCATGAAAACTTTCTCTATAATTTAAAGAATGTGGTTCAAAGGCAAACTCCGTTTTGTCTATGATTTTCCCAAGTTTTTCTCATTTCAACTTTCACCCAAGCCTGTCTACTGGTGCATAAAATGAAATAAAACTGTAAAATCTAATTTCTTCTGACTTCAACATCCAAAGATTTTCCGTTTGGTAAAGCTTTACTGCCTTCTGACAAGGAACACTTGCATTTCACGCTGGATAAGTTATCCAGATTCGGTGGAAAAGTTGGTAACTTTTTTGGACGTCTGAGAATTTATTGAGCAAGGTCCTTGATTCGAGAATTTCTCCTGGAGAAAGTAGTCGTTCGGGTAAATGAAGGAATCTAACCAATTTGTGAGTGTTTTATTACAAGTGCATAGATAAGACTATTTGTGATTTTCTGTGCAATGTACCTTAACTAATTTAAGTACCCAACTTTAATTGCTGTAGTGCTAGAATAGTGTGATGATCTTAGTAGTGCCATTACTATTCTGTTGTAATTCAAGTATTTAAAAGCCCACCAGTTCCAGGTCATGAATGATAAGTATCACCTTATCTAAGTTGAAGTATGCTTATATATGATAGTGCTCAATTAAGGACTACCTTTCCGTGTTGGCTCTTAAAAAAATCAGTGTTAATTTATAGTTAAACATAGTTAGTGCCACCCTGAAACACTAATTCCTTATAATGCCGTGGGATGACGGTACCACAAATAATAGTGGGGGCACGGCCAGGTCAATATCAGCCGTGGCCACGGCAGCAGCCACACCCACTCAAGACTCGGAATTGGAGGAAGGAGACGCATTTGACGAAACCAAGTCACTCTTATCCACCACTACATTCCGTCCTAGAAAAAGTAGCAGGTTTGTGATTATCTAGTAATCACTGCATGCAAAAATTCCAACGCACTTATCAGCCCCACTTTATTCCCTCACTTATTTGACCCATATATGCGAAAGTATTGATTGAATCCGGCTCAAAGTCTGAGACTCAGACTGTGGTAGAGACAGTCTGGAAAGCTATTATGTACCTATTTTGGTCATAAATAAGGCAATAAGAGCAACTCTAGTAGAGTTACTCCACTAAAAAATTAAAGGTCAGGTCTACACTAAGACATAAGTGGGTTATACTACTCCCACTTCTTGTCAGATTTCAGATAAAACCCTGAATCCATTACATGACGTAATCTATTCCAAACAACTTAAGTTGTTTGCATACATAAGACTTGGACCAGGGTTAAAATGTCTCTGGGGTCATATTACTATGATTATTACTACTCCAGACACTTGAACCATTAAAATTTACATCTACCTTTTATACGGAATAAATTATACCTTGCAAATCAAATTCCTAATCCGTGCTGAGCGTACCTTATTTCAAATTTGTTTTACGTTGATGGAATAAATAAACTAGTAATCATCCGATATAACTCATTATTTTGGTTCTAAGCAGACGGTGGCATTGACAATATTTTGTGGGTATATTTGCCACAATAATATGCACTTGGTTCTGAACTCGACTCGCCAAGTTTATTTTTAGTTTCCTAAAAAANCTAGTAATCATCCGATATAACTCATTATTTTGGTTCTAAGCAGACGGTGGCATTGACAATATTTTGTGGGTATATTTGCCACAATAATATGCACTTGGTTCTGAACTCGACTCGCCAAGTTTATTTTTAGTTTCCTAAAAAAACATATTCACATTTAGTTGAAGTATACAAAGTAGGTCAAGTTCTTGGCTCTTGGCTGATGCAGGGATTTTTTAAATTATTCCAAGTCTTAAAATAAGTTTGTATGTTTTAAAAACATTGGTTGACATGTTTTTGAAAAGCGTGACAAATCTGGGCTTTCTGTTTAATACGGATTCAATAAATTCATATAAATCAAGAGATTTGACGTCAAAATAAGCAAGGCCAAGGTTGAATTAAAGTTGGGTTGCATAAAAGTAGGATATGAGTGAAGAGAGAGGTTAATTTCAAAAATATTTATAGCTTGAATCAATCATTTTTTGTTTTGTTAACTTTGGCAATTAAAAAACAGAATCTGAATCTGAACTTTTTTATTTAGTTAGTGAACAAGGTTTAATTCACAAATGGCTTCGTAATGCAAAAAAAAACTTTAGCTTAACAAGTTACAACAAACAAGTTAGTTTGGAGTTCCAGATTTCATTTCGAATTAGTGTGATTTTTCGAAATAAAAAAATTAGTTTGGTTACCGTTACCTTTCTACGGAAAAGTTAATTCAATGTGTAACAATTTAAGTTGCCAAAGCCGCAAGTTTTGTAGACAAAGTTCTCTAAAATTGGGATTTGTGCATTTTAGTAATTGTTGGATTTAGTCTACAATGAAATGCGAACTAGTTAGAAATGCAATTGTTTAATAGGTTTTTTTCCGACGTCGAAGAATAGAGGTTTTAATTTTCATTGCTTTGTTCTCATTGTTAAACAGGTTTGTTATTATTCGAGTTTAGTTTGATTTCTCGTACCTCTAAATTCCCAACTAAATTCCTTAGTTGCAACCATGCATGGAAATGACTGGCTCAGCAACTTCTACCACTCTGTGCCACGATATTTCTTTGTCCTTGCCATATTCTACATGTTCTATGTAGCAGACCACATTCTCTAAAAACGCAACATTTAACAAAGCTCCTGAATCGAACCAACTTTATTATTTGCTGACCCACCGTTTTTCTGTTTGCCTGGTTAGTTTGGGAATCGATCTTTTTGACGCTTTTACTCAATGCAGTTAGACTTAACGCCTGGCTTCCGTCCCATGTAGTTAGTCTGGTTTGGAATACCGGGTATTCACAATACCCGTATTGTGAGGAACAACGGGTATCCACGGCTGAATGGACGCTGCGGCTGTTTAGCTCGGCTGACTGGTTTGGTGGAATGGTGAAAACTTTAGTAGGCAGGAAATAAGTGAATGAACGAGGAGAAAGTAGAGAAAGGAAATGTGGTCTTGCCATGCCATAGTTTGTGAATAAGTTAGCTAGTCAATTGTAGTTGTGTTAGGTTGTGTATTGGAGTTTAGGTTGTTTAGTTATGTGTGAATATCTGGATGAATATCTTGGCCACTGCCCAAAATCCTGTAGTATGAAATTATTCCTAAATTTTTAACTGTTTCCTAAACATAATGCGGAACAGATCCCAACTTTTTTAGTTTGCTAATGCTCCCATCATTGCAACTTTCTTGGGAATAGATAACATGGCAAAAGTCTTCACAACTTTTTAATGAGTGCAAATTAGCCATTTATGGGAATTAGTTTGTCTTTTGTTTACCCG
>JAAXNX010001407.1:0-18047 GCA_036491905.1 Folsomia manolachei | reverse complement strand
AAAGAGAATCTCGTCACTCTGACGTCTAGTCCACGGAAAAGAAAGCGATTGCTTCAAAAAAGTGGTGACACAGTGAAAAAGTTTGTTCTTCCTCCAGGTGCTGGAAAAATTTATGTGCGGACGTCGAATAACGAGTTGGTGGAACTCTTAGAAACTGGTAAGTGCTGAAGACCATGCCATGATACGATTATGTATGTATGAATGAATGAACAAATCATTATAGATTCGCCACTATGTTCTCAAGACTACATTTTACCAACCCCAAAGGAAGAACAAGAGCAAGAAGAACAAGACCAAGAAGTAGTAGTCAAAGTAGATTGGTTCACGGAAGAGATGCAACCTCAAATGTACTGCAAAACCATAAATAGCTCGAGAGGCTGTAAACCACTAAAATTAGTTGAAGGGACCATGCTTTTTTGTGGAGGGAGTAACGCAGATTTCGAGTACCGAACCATAAACGACGAGGAATTAAAAGGTGAGTGAAAGTTGACTCTAACTGATCCAGTTTAACAGTTTGAATGTGAACAGGCCACCATTACCAACTACTCGCTGCGCCTATGAGGACAAAAATACCTGACACTGCTGGAAAAAGGTTTTCAAAAACTGGGAAACACGCGTATTTCTGCAGCTCTTACCAGGATGGTGAACAAACCGTCCACAAGGTGTTGAGAGTCGTTAAGGAGCATATTCAGAACCCTTTGACAGAGAGCAAAGTCTGCGAATACATGTAAGTAACACTATCAATTCATTGATAGTGTTGAATGTTCAAAGTTACAAGCGACTTTAGTCAATTAATTTTGTATTTGTAGAAAATATTTCCGGAAAGGAGAATATTTTAATTTTGGAGAGGCTAAATCGCTGCAAGGGATTGTGGCGTCAAGTAATTGGGCAATCGAACAAACAAAGTACAACTCTCGGGTCAACTATAACGGTGTAGGAGCTCGTAAAAAAGAGCAGTCATCTATAATATGTGTACCATGGAAGGATGTCTTTGAGTCTGCCATGGCCAAATACAACAACGATGTCGCAGGAATGCCTGATTACGCTCGTCCTGATTTCAATGTAATGCACCTTAATTAATGCATGCATAAACAATGAAATATTGAATGTTTGCATGCCTTTTAACTCTATTCTTCCTCCAATTTTAGATGAGACGCATACTTCCGACTAAAACGACAGAAAAGGAGAGGACATGCGCTTGTGATAAAATCTGGCCAAACATTTATAGATTCAATAAGCATTGTGATAGTATTAAGGGCTGTAAAGGGAAATATGCCGAATGAACGAGAACCAGGATCAAAATTATTAAATTGCTATTATCTCAGACTCTTATCTCACCCGGTTTTAGTTTCTAGTTTTAGTTTTTAGTTTCTTCATTCTTAAGATAAATAAAACTTTTATATCTCACCCGGTTTGTAACGTTAACTTCCACTGTTTCAATGTCATGTATTCCAGTTTTTGGAGTGCCAGGAAGCCTGAGCAAAAAATTATAACATTACCACGTAATATTTCAGTTTGAACATCAAGATATAAAATAAGCAATCAAATACTCACAGCGAAGGGTTGAAAACCTTGAAAGTGAATTGGGGACCCATCCAAAGACGGCGATGTGGACCATGATGCGTAGTAATTTCAACCTGTGACAACCATCTCTCGTCTGAATTGTCATCTTTGGGAGCATTTTTACCAGAAAGGTGAGCATCTGACACGGAATTCATAACGACCAACATATTATTGGGTTGAAGAGGAGGCTGAAGCTCTTTAATGAAGGATGGTTTCATCAGCTTCCACTGAGCTTTAGCATGAACTGACAACTCGATGGGTGTATCATCCGAAATTTTTCCATGCACACTAGCCCGTTGAAGTGAATCTGCAAATTGACAACTATCATTATCTATTTCTTTGCAAAAAATTTGCATAAATTTAGATGTTTACCTATACAAGGTTTGGGTTCCAAAAAGTACTCAATCAAGTTTCCGAAACAGGTCATAACAAAAAGAGAATCAATTGCAGTTTTCTTCCTTTTATCACCTCCTGGTACAATTGCAGGGTTGAATGGAGCTTGACTCCTTGGTTCGGCAAACATTGACACAATGGATCTCTCTTCTTGCAGAAACGTTTTTGCCTTTGTCACTGGAGGAGAAGATCTGGGAGAGGACGAGGAAGCCAGACCAGAAGTCTCTTGACGCAATTGTGCCATTGGAGTGATTGTAATGGGATGAGATAATGAAGTGGTGGCAGAAAATGAATTTGTAGATTGTGACAAATCCGTTGGCTTCATTCCGTGAGTGATAATTGAGGCGCTGGATGGATTGCTTCCAAAGGCAGTGGCAGGTCCAGGGCTGCCCGGTCGCCCAGATGTTGCAGCGTCATCTAATCCTGCCGTCCTGTGGAATCTGCTAAGACGATTCACAACTTTGTGAGAGTTATGAGTTCGAGCGCTAATGGGGCCGCCGTACGGAGTGATTGGAAAGACATGCGTTGTCCCACGTAGAGTGCTCAATGCTACCCATCTGGAGTCTGGAGCAAACGAAATATTTTGAACTTTAGCCACAGTGTCCCCTGGAATTCAGAACATAAAAAATTACATTATATCACTGAAACCAATTATTATTCCAGCTGAAGTTTAGTTTGATATTTATTTGAGTTATCATCACTTGGCGTGAGTTATGGTTAGTAAGATATGTTATTAAAGTAATTTTTGCTTGCCTCTGTGAAGAATGTACAAATGTGCCACACTGCCAAGAGCGCTGCTGAGTGGATGAGGATGAATTCGGAAAACGTTGAAGTCATGACCTTGCTTATCCGCAGTAACAACAAGCATTCCTGAGGGATCAAAGCTCAAAGAGGTGACAGGACTTGCTCGATGAGCAACAAAGTGCGCAATCACAGGGGCATGCATAGCAGAATTTCCAGTAGAAGTATCACTTAGACAAAATTCTCCTGGTCTCAAGTCCGTCAAATTGATAATTGTCACAATTCCTGGTTCCTGAGCCACATTTTCATTCCGACAAGGAGGTCGATTTCCGGTTAGGCTGCTGGCCACCGTTTCCCCCAATCCTTTTAGCCCCTTGGTCAAGCTTTTGGCAGCATAAAGCATTGACGCAGTGTAGGATAAACTTCCTCCCATTTCCATTCCTCCACCTGATTGATACCTCGGAAACAGGCGACGGTCCGTATAAGCCAACCAAGTTGGGCCCAAGGAAATAGGATTATGAGTGGGAGCAGTGGGAAACGTACCCAACTGAGAAATTGTAACCTTTGTGTCCAGAGTGAAGGGATCCACAATAATGATTTTGTCCAGGAATGACACAGCAATCGCAACCGAGTTGACCACAATGTCCAGCACGCTTTGAATAAATTTGGAGCTCCTGAGTGACTCTCCAGATTTGAGAGAGATAAACGTTAAGAAGTTTGAGGTCCCCGATCCTTCACATATTGCAACTACAGGTCTGGAATTCTTGTGCTGATCCCGCTCCTCATTCGTGGGGGTTGGAAGGAGTTGAAATTGTTTAACTTGAGGTCGTTTCCAGGATAAAATCTCATTCGCATCTCCCGTCACGTTGATAATCCATATTTGTACACCACTGGGATATCCTACAGCCAAAAGGAGTGGGGACAATTGTTGAGGGTTGTCTGATTTCCAGTTGAGCCCCTTCAAGTCAGATGCCTTCAATGATTCAAACTTTGCCCACATGACCATATTCTCGGTATCCTCAGTGTGACCGTATGGCTACAATAAACAAAAATGGTAATCGTAATATTAATATGCATTCATTGTTCTTGCATGATTTCGAACATTATTCACTGACGATTTCCTTTACACAATAAAAACAATTAATGAGAGTGGGTATGACGAGTTGCTACTGCGTATTATTCGCACTGGTTAGTAACAGCAACAATGAATGTCATACATCCAAAGTAAACTGAGAAAATGACACTTTGACCCGTCTCGTCGAGACGGGATCTCGACTCACAATTCGTCATTACCATCCCTTCATCTCTGCATTAATAAAAAACTATCACAAAAAACCCCTTCCCTAATTACCTGAGGAGTTAGTCCAACTTCATTGATAAGTCCAGCCACACTCTCCATGAACGTCTTCTCGGAAACAGGTTGACATCTGACCGTATGCCCAGGCACCTTCGTACTGGCGATGACACCCTTACGTAAACTATCCGCCGACATTTTGGACACTTATTCAAGGAAAAAAGGCTCAGAACACAGCAAATTATGTAGAGCACCAATAATTTACAAATCTTGAACTTGAACTATAGTTGATATTACTTAATTGCGTTGCGTTGTGCTTTGTATATTAATCTCCACCCAAGTACTCCGTATACTAGTGTTACTTATCCTAAAATTACATCAATTAAAAACTACTGTCTTATAGAACACGGCTGGCTTTATCTGTATATAAATTAGATTTGCATCATTATATTTCTCCAAAAAAATCTGGACACAAAAAAACTGATGTGGAATGAAACTATTCCGTCAACAAAATCCAGAGCACTGCCCTGTCAGCTTATCTCTGGCTAATGTGGATAAGCAGCTCTAATTCAATTTAGCCCGTGATGATGAGCACAATAAACAAAGTGTTTTAGGATACTGCGACGTAGTGCCAAATCATGACCTGATACAGCACTATTTACTGTTGTAAGTTACAACTTGTGCCAAACACCAAACAAATCTTCTTTAAATGTTTAATTACTCGAGTGCATCACTAGTAGTGATTCACTACCTGTGCATCATCCTCAAGTGTTGGACTGACCTTTAAATATTTTATAAGAATAATATTAATAACAAACTCCTACACCTACACCCACTAAGTAATAAAGAACTGATAAGTCACACCAAATCCAGCAACAGTCTGTTTTAACAGGAGTCCAGGGATCGGGTCCAATTAGAAGGGTTAAAGGCCAGGATTTGGTAGTGGAGTAATTTATAAAATAACAAAACTTATTCAGACAAAATATTAGAATACAAATTTGTTGGTTAGAGCTGAGGTGTTTTTTGTTTTTTGTTGAACAGATGATGAGACGAGGGAGAGCGTTGTTGCCGAGCTGTTTTTACGCTGGGAGTGAGAAGAGGCTGGGTTTTTACTAGGCAGGGTTTTTAAGCATAATATCCTTTGTTAAGAATGGAATGCTGTGGCAAATGGTGTGGGATAATTACATAGGGTCACAACACGGGCTTTTTACTCGGCTGACAAATGTTCATGACTTGAGTGAACTTTATCTAATTTTTAGTTTTGATTTGAAATATTTGTGTCATGGTTGTATGGGTTAATAAGTAATTTATGGGTTGTGTCAATGGTTTGGAATTATATGAAAATGTAAGTTATCCTGACCTTTAGCAGTGCCCTTTGAGACTGGAAAGAAGTTGGGGAGGAAGGATCTCTGACCACAAAGAGACCTTGTAATGTCTTGTGGGACAGGGTTTAAGAATGGTTTTAATTTTACCCACAATAATAACAATTGCCTGCATCTCCAAACTTTCTTTGTGATGTGGATGTCTGTGTTGCGTGCCCACAGGGGTAGAGTTTTCACTTCCGCTCAACCTGTAAAGTATTTTCTTTTAGAACTACATTAGTTAATTAATTATTTCACCTTTGGTGAGATGTATGAACTCCTTTTTATTACTGAGATGTGAATAAGATGTGACCAAGGAATACTTGACCAGTGGTAAGGAATGCTAATAAATATCCTCAGTTTTCATGTGACTCGACTCAGTTGCTTAATTATGGTTTAATTATTGGAGTTTGATTAAATCTGTAGGTTTTTAATGCGATAGTTAAAAAATTTGCAAAAGGATAGAGAAATAGTCATGAATAAATAATGGGGTGGGTTGAAATTTGGATGCAAATTGACGTTTTTTTTTACATCTATGACTAGATTATTGGTTTAAGATTATTTTGATAGGGAATTTAATTTTTGGATTTTTTTGGTCTCAGTGTTCAATTTTTTTAGAAATATTTTAAAAGTTTTTCTCAGCACTAGTTACTCGGTGGTCATCCGATATGTTAGATCAAGTATGTATGTTATGAATGAAGTCAATGTTTCCTTGCTGCAAAATGTTCAAAAGCATCAAAGCATTGAAAGCGTGTAGAATATCTGCCACAGACAAACTTGTACATATTTATATATGCGATTCCATAAAGGTCATTAATTCATTAGAATTTTAGAAATATCAACAACGCAAGGGTGAGTAGTGTGGTTAGCCGAGTATAAATGTGACCATGGGTTGGATTAATGGAATGGAGTTGAATTTCAAAGCATTATCAGGATGAGTTGTACATTAATACTTGAGACTCCATGATAATAGATTAGTTGTAGTCCGTATAGAGACATTCATTTTAGTATCCATGTCTCCATTTAATATGAAACTGGAAACTGCTGAAATCTGAGGTTTCTCTTGATATTATTCTCTTCCTTCAGTGGCCCAGATTAGATTCCTTAGTCTGTTTTTGAATGTCTTCGTTAATTGGGGAACTTGGCTCAGCAAATGTGAAAGCATTTATTGCAAGGAATACATATCTCGTATTTATTAATGCACAAATTCATAAGGTAACTTTCGTTTGAAAAAAGTGGGGATGTCAAGTGTGCACAATTTTTGGAGCCTTTATTGATAGAACAATCCAGCTAATTATAAGGGATGTAACTCAGAACAGTACTACGATAATCGATTAATGTTGGGAATCATTCCAATAAACAATGCTCAATCTTATAGACGGATTAAGTACATATGTTGTGATTATGCAACGATTGGACATAAGAGTCTTAAGAGGATTCATCTCAGAGAGAAGATCTGTATTTCACCATCCTTTTTTGCCGTTTTTAATTAATAGTACATTTGTAAATACGGATATGCAACACGTTTACAATATTATAAATGTGATTACTACTAAATTCCCGAAAAGTTAGGATTGACATATAATTTTCTTCGGCACAATGAAGTAAAATAAAGTACAAGGATTCAAAACACGTAAAGTAATGAAAATGCCGTTGTCCGTAGCTTAGTATAGATTAAATACACATGATCAATTAAATCCAACAACTCCATAGGTATATAGCATGAGTAATTATAATAGACACAAAATTTGTTGTCAAACTCTACATCATAAAGGCCAACAAGTGGAATTTTACAAGAACAAAGAAATGTATGTAAAATGCAGCAATTCCAAACAATTAGCTTACTTATATGGTTGTATGAACCATCCTATCAACTTTTTTTTTTGCTTTCTTATGGGGTTACCCAATCAAGATTGTATAATGCATGACATTATTAATCCAACAATTTAGGGACCCATTGCCATCTGTAATACTAACAATTTCCGGTTAGTATAATAGTTATTAATTAAAATCTTTATTTATATATTAAGTTATTTATATGCATCTGTTCGACTTATCATAATAATTTATAACGGCTTCCAGGCCATTTACACTAAAATTCTTTGAATGAGAGAAGATTTACAAAAATTGACACCAAACATTTAGATATTACATTTTGTCACAATAATTATGCACAAAAGCCTTAGCATGTATTAGTGAATCAAACACATTTTGATACATTGTAATATGATACCATAAGAGGTATAATAATTATTTTTATTTATAACCCTAATAGCAAAAGGACCCAAGCATGTTATTGACTTTATAATTAGTAAATCCAAGAAGTATCAGAATTAAGTGCTGGATTTAATATCTGGTTTAATTATCCACGCCAACCCTAGCCAATGACTCTTACATATGTCAGAGTGCAGGACAACTAATATAAACAAGAATTTTCCACTTTCATAGCTCCAGTTTTTACTAACAGTTAATCTTAGAAGTAGGAGAATTACTAATTGTATACCTTCATTTCTGAAATTACATGGGATGAAATTCTCCAAAGCCACCGTTGAATACATCAGAATGGAATCCAGACTTTGTCATTTCTGCTGGGCTTCGCTTACCATCCAGGATAAGTCGTTGTTGTTGTTGGGGCATGACAGGAAGAAGGTATCGAGGATCCACCATGTCCAACTTACTGATTGCCTAAGTTAATAGGGATGATACTGGTAAAATATTGACTTTATCCCAAAGTATTTGCATTTGTAAACACAAGTAATGAATCTAAGTGAGGAGTGCGCAGAAAAATAATGGCCAGAACAATAACAACATGGAAATACATTTCGTCTCAGGATTAAAGTTTGTTGGGTTGTCAAAATGTGATACAATAGCATAAAGTTTGGACAGCAACCTCAAAAACCGTAATAGATATACAATTAGATAATATACTTACTTTGTAACCGTACGAAGGCATTTTTCTCTTCATTGTCTCAAACTCCCCAAAACCTCCGGAGAAAGTGTCTGATACAATGGAAAGATGTATTTTTTAATCCAAACCAGGAAGTTCGCAAGTGTCCATCTATTCATATGTAAATTTCTAGTAAACAAACCTCCATAAAATCCAGATGCATCAGATTCAGGACGTCGCTTGACGGGAGAAAAATGACCAAAATCTCGATCAAATACTTCCTCATGAAATCCTCGAGCAGAAAATCCCGTTGGTGTCCTCCTGATTCGAGTTGTTTTGATAGCACCAAGTTTCCTTTTGCTTTCATCTTTTTATATTTATAAAAAACACATTTCAAGGTGTAAGGCAAACCTTTTTATTCCTCAAAGTTAAAAGAAAGTGGAGTCAAAGCGGAAATAATTTAATTTTAAAGCATTTCGTTGATTACTGGAAAGCGTATATTGGCATTTTTTGCAAAATAACTAATTTTATATGCCGATAAACTTGTGTTTTCTAAAAAGCAAAAGTTGAAAACATCGTCACTTTTTGATACCGATGTCAAAGTCAATTGCTTGAATGACAAGTGATAAAGGAGAACAAGAATTAAATAGGTTATGTAAAATATTTCTCACATTTATCGGGGAAACGCGAGAAGCCACTTCCTTCCGCAGGAAGTTGAGTTAAATTAGGCACCCCGACGTTATCATGGGCCTTTTTATAGTCTAAAATGTGACTAGGGTTGTAAATTGCACTTCCTTCAGCATATTGACGACCTGTTGGACTAGCCCAAACTTCCATTTTCCATGAAGCCAGGAAGAAAAGGGACATCTGAAAGTTATTTTGTTAAAAAATCAAATAGTGCTGAATCGTGATAATTTACGACTAGGGAAATTAATTTTGCAATCTCAACGGGGTGCCAGTAAACCAATTTTTTGCATGATTCTCCATCCACGCTGTAATAATATATGTAATCAACCTTAATATTTTTCGTCACAAATGTTTGTGGAGCAGTAAAGAAAATGTATTGCATAAAGGATGGTGCACAATACAACACATGATCATCAATTAAAGTCAAATTAGAATCACATGCGTGTGTCAAATCGAAGTAAAAGTCACGTCACACCGTTTAAACAATTTTACTCCAATTATGACTACAAACACAATTGCATGGTGACATTTGCATAGAACACGCGATAAAAGGATGCCACCTGGATTATATTGAATGATGTGATCCTGATACTTGCCTAAATCGTAGAAATAAAACAAATATCGTGATGTCGAATCTAAAAGTCATTTTCATATGAATAGAAATTGTTATCGATTCACATTTAATTACAAACCTTCCGTCTCATTATTCAAACGTATCAAGTGTAATAAGTATCAAAAGATGACGAATTGATACTCATTGATACTCAGTCATTTTTAAACTGTAAACGGGGAAAAATGATTCATCAATTTAATCCCATAATTGTTCCAAGAAATACTAAAATGAAACTTTTGGTTTAAAATGATCCGACTTTCTCAAATGCCATTGTGTTCGTATTATCAAATTTACGTCCCGGAACATGTCACATGTCATTTTATACGGATATTCATTTTTTAAACTGCTTGTACATTTTGCTTCATATTTCGCACATTTGTTTTTGAGGGCATAAAACACGTGATTTGTCCCTGTGACTGTGGCCTTTCGAATACAATAAAACCTATTTGACGACGTCTCGCTCGTAAACTTTTTGCATCTCGTTAATGAATGTTAAATGATACTTTAAGGCACAAGCGTAATCGAATTGAATTTTGACTAGGCTGAATTTGATTCATTTGAGCATTAAATCCCAACTATTTGTCAATTAATTGTACATGTTCTCATTAACCAAAGTTTCAAACATATCTTGGGTCGAATCTAAGCTAACCCAATTACTTCCCACCGAAATTTCCCTGGTTTAAATGGGTGGGTTGTTGACAATAACTTAATGTAAATTAAGAATAGGTGCTTACCAAAGTTTACAACTATCTTATAAACACTAATTCCTACTTAATTGTAAGACCTCACAATCCCACAGTACATATAACTTGTATCATTGTGGATTACATGGGTCTCGTGAAATGTAAATGAATACAAGAAACGTGAAATGTCTCACATTTCCCACCGGTTCCCAGAGGTTGTCTGACATAAGTACACAATGCAAAATAAATGCAATCATGTCAACTAATTCTATGGTTTATACTGTTACTGTACACGAGACTTTCTCTTCGGCCTACTGGAGTCAAACTTTGTGCCCTGGTTCCAAGAAGTGAATTAAATACGGAACAAAGAAACCAGGAACGAGATAACTTGACATTTCTAACATAGTACCATTTTACTCTACTGGCAACAAGTAAATATAAAAAATAAAACTTTGTTCACATCACAACTTGGATAAGAAGTTCCCCCATGGTGGAAATTCAGCAGAGTATCTCTATTCATTTAAAAAAGACACTGGAATCAATCTTCCTCCTTCCATCCAAACCAACGTGGGACTCTCAATTCAACTCCAATGACGTATGACATTTCCTCTCGGATTCTTCTGCTTCTTCATTCATTCACCTCGGGGGAAATGATTCACAAGGGGGACGGAAGAAGAAACTTGAAATGGGACGACCCCCACTTGTATGCATATCATGTCTTAATAATTGGATTCAATTATGGAGAAAGTAGTAACGTTTCACTACTTTCTCCGTAATGGTATTTTTACAGTATGCACAGTAACAACTGAGTAACTGTGAAGAATTTAAAGTATGTAAAGAACTTAAAAACAAGTGGATTAATGTTTCAAGAAATCGAATTTTTAATAAGAGAGGAGTTACTACTTTATAAAATATTCAGAATTTGATTGAAAGAAAAAAAATGATATAAATGTCAAAGTATGGAATCGAAAAGTATCGATCCCTAGCCAAGGGTTTGTAGTTACATACGTGTTTGATTCAGACTAATATGTGAAAATACAGATAAGCCACCCCTACGCAATACATTGCTGAAACTGAATCCACTCTGCAATGAATATCTTAGAAACTAGCATATTTTATGAAATGCGAGGAGTTATTTGGTGAATGAATGTTGTGTGAAATACGAGTACCTCAAAGTAGACGGAGATATCAATTCCGCCAGAAGTGATTGTTTTGACGGGTTTATTTTGTATTTTGCCATGCTCACCACTGATTTATTGGATTCTTTCGTAGTTATTTAGTGGAAATTTTTGTCCATATTAAATCTCGACATTATTCGTACGATATAAATTGTATAGTATTTTGATTTTTGTCGGCTTGCTTGGTACTCCTGTGTTAATTTAAAACTAAATAAGTAAACTGTGTTTCGATCTCCGCTGTGCAGATTCCAAGCTTTGTAAAATATTAAAAATTCTGCTATGTATCAACCAAGTAGCTAAAATGCTATTTTTTCCATGGCCATAGTTTATATGAATATCAAATGCATAATGCAGAGACAGCATATTCCACAAATTGTTTACTTATTTCTGTTTATGAAATTTAAATGCAACAAAAAACGATGTCTTACCAGTGGCCAGCCGACCATGATTGGTGATGAGATGACGACGTTAGGGTACAAAATATGAGACAATTACTGAGACAGAAGATGAGATTCCAAATGATTATTTAAATGCAACAAAAAACGATGTCTTACCAGTGGCCAGCCGACCATGATTGGTGATGAGATGACGACGTTAGGGTACAAAATATGAGACAATTACTGAGACAGAAGATGAGCTTCCCAATGATCCTTACTTGATTTCTTTACCGGGTTCCTTAATAATGAATAAAAATGTGGAAACAGAACGAAGTAAGGAACGGAAATTTGTCTCAGAAAGTAGAATCTTTCTTTTTTTGATAAAGTGAGAGTCTTATCTTATCCCAATCCGCCCACAGTCTGTTAATCTCCAGCAGAACACAGAACAGGAGCAAGAAGGGTTTCAAATCGGAGGTGATGTGAGAATGGTTGGCTGAGGGAGGATTTTCCCTTTTATACCCCTTGACCAAGTTTCCGCACTAGCTCCAGCTTGCTCTATTCTTTGTCCTTGTGTCATGTTTTGTGCGCTGCATGGAAATCTTTAAGCATGACAAGTCAAGCCAACAATAATACCAAGTTGTACGGGTTTATATAATTCCTTGGCCCAGATACTATCCCTTGAACACACACGGGAGCTGGATAAGTATGCAAAAAATTCGGGATTTCCTCATGAACGATAGTGCGATTCTTCCATCCATCCCCTGGATTTGTCATCTTTGGCAGAATGCATAGTAATCATTTAAACTGCGTGGGATTAGATTTTTTTCTGCATTGCATCTCCACGGATGACGTCAAAATAGTTAATTTTATTTCATTGCCCGACTCCTTCCTAATCATTCATTTTATTTCACTTCCTTGCATGACACGTCGTTTGCTGATGAGGAGATAGACAGAATTTGACATTTTCACATAATATGTAGTGTAACAGCTAAAATTATAGCTGTTGGCAATGTTTACATGGATCAGGTTAAAGGTTGGGGCGATTGGCTGTATTATTAGTCTGCTGCCGAATAAAACAACATTAATCAACTTTTCTGGGAAGGGCAGATGCGTCATTCAACAGTCGAATAAGGTCCAACATGGTCAAAATCATTATTGAGTTTGTTCTTCTTTAGCCATGAAATCAACTCTTTAGTCTTAAGTTATACTTTAATTTCATCCTTCATTAAAGAGCATTGTCGAAAAAAAGTTTTAACTATGGCCCTGTTATGCATTTTATCTTATAATAAATTTAAATTCTTATTTTTCTACCTCCTGTCAAAGATAAACCTGACCTGACTCAGAGAATGACCAAGTATTTCGACAATATATTTTGGTCAATGGTCACAAAAAATAAAGAATACGACCTTGGAGGACAGTATCATCTGTCATTAATCGATTAATCTGTTTTAATTATCAAACTGAAGTAAGCACATATGTGTTGTCATTCTTAGGGTTCTAGAAGTATTGGCAAATTAGAAAGCTTTCAATTCCTCACTTCGAGGATTCCTCTTGGACTGTCGGATTAATTTCTGAAGGAAGGGGATAATTTTGTTGGGTGAGGGATTGAATAATTTAGCGAATTCTCCTTATTTGACGTCTTTTTCGACATAGTGGTTTCGTTGCTCCTTGCTTCGCAATGTTTTAAAGAAAATAAATCTGGCACTGCTTGAAGCATTACTTGTCCATCGTACATCTAAATTTTTTATCTCACTCACTCCCACTAACGTTCAAAGTGTAAGGGTTCATTAGCTCAAGACCGAAACAGACGGCCACAATTTTGCCCCAAGTTCAATTTTACCTCAAGTCGAAAGGGTTACTAGTTAGTTACCACATAACTCCCAAGCCAAGCCACAAGTCCAACCACGAACGTGCCGGATGAAGATGTAAAATCCCACAGATGAGGACTGATACTTAAAAGAGAGCTAGTTGGGGGACAGTGCTATACCTTGAAGTTCCAAGAATTAAGATCCGCAGCCCTTACCACAAATTACATAAAGATGTAACAAATGTATGTGTAAAAAATCTACAAATTTTCAAAACTGGCAAAACTACATGAGTGGTCATTACTGCTTTAATTTTGTAATTTCAATGAATCACATCAAAAACATCATGACTGTGAGTTATTATTATTTTCAACACTTCATGATGAAGTAAATTTTTCATGCATACATCTGGGAAACAATAAATCACATAAGGGTTTATTGTGGTGAGTCAATTTTCAGCAAACTATTTGCTTGTGCACATATTTTATCTAAAAATAAATAAATAAAAGTTCAGTTGTTCCACTGTTAGTGTAGATTACAGCTATTTTAGGAAAGGCAAACGTTATAAATGATATGCCAGTGTGGTAGGTACACTGCAAACTTCCATCCAAGCACAGTTTATGTACAAAATACATAATAAATGTGTTCAAAATTTAATTATACCTAGACATTTTCAAACAAAGTAGAATTGGTACAAGGGAATTTGTTTAGCATACTATCTACAATCCCTAAAAAGTCTGACGACACGCCACAGTGTCATATTGGAAATTATAGGTGTGCCTCATTCAGGAGAAAGCATTGATCAGTGGGTTATTATAAAACTAAGCGTTGTGTGTGAGCTTTGTTAGACGGAGGACGTTTGGTGGAATCGGGTTGGTTTGAGAGTAGTAAAAGGGAAAAAAGGGTTGCAGGTAGAACACTCTGTTGAAGGACTTTCTCCTTCTTCCTCGGGAAAACCTTTTACTTCCAGAACCATGGTGGTGAGGTCGCTGGAACCGTGTTGCCATCTCGTCCATCCAGTTCCGACCAGACAGACTGGGAAAGAAATGGTAGAGTAAAAACTTCCTACCACCGACGAAAATGTCAGTTCGGGCACTAGGACTCGGCTAGATCCTCATTTTAGAGGGAGATGTGAGCTAAAGTAATTACTACAACTACACCCATGGACTTTTACCCGTACACTTTTATACCCAACTCGTTGAGCCTCCTACCTAAACCGACCGACAGACAGACCGACCCTGCCAGCCAGTAACCCTTAAAAAAAGTCTTTTTCTTCCTCTAGTCCACAATTTACTACAAAGTCCTACCACTTAAGGGATGTTCCGGTTGGCAATTCAGTCCAAGAGTGTACCACCCCTTCCCGTAACTCATATCTAAAAAATACAACCTTCCAAACACTCCCATAAAATAAAATTCCTATTCACATCCCATTTTTGGGAGTCACTATTATATACAAATAAATAAGTAAATGGTAGTGCAAACCAAATCCGTCACTTCAAATGGTGAGTGGCTCAAAAATTTTATGTGTCATCTAGCAGGAAGTTGATAGCATTACCTTAATGAGATAGGAATCCTATCATAGGATAAATGTGCAATTTCGGCCAATTGCAAAAAACTGTTCCGTTAAAAATTGTTACTACCATACTATCATTGTTCCGCTAAACTAAACCAACAATAATGAGATTTACTTGGAATTTAAATTCTTGTTTTTAGCTCACTCACACCGATGTCAATCAACTAGTAGATGCATGACACATGGAGTGATGAATACCCAAATCAAATCAAATAGTGACAGGAGTAACCGGAACCGGTGCACATCCCAACCAACTAATTTGAATAAGTTACAAGTTAGTTACCCATTCATGACTGAAATGTATTGCATTGAATGACATTTAACTGCCGTCTTGGGTTGGGCAGCAAAAAAAACCATGAATGGATTTCTTCATCCCAATCGCATAAAATAAAACCGAATGGACATTCCCTCACCGTTAGGAAATGCGGTTTCTTTGTGGTGTGGTGTGTGCACAAAAAAAATATAAATTCACAAAGTAAATAATTATGGACCGTCAATCCTGTGAGTGTCCTCCGGGGAAATGTGAACTTAGTGAAAAACCTCTGTAATGTGACAAAGAGGCATAATTAAGAGGCATAATTAAGAACCCATTGAAAAGGGTTTTGTATGTGACTGTGTCTTCAAACTTAATATTTTAACCACTACCTCTCCCAAGTGATCTCCTAACAGCCATAGTAATAAATAAATAATACAAAATAATACAAACTTACTAATAAAATAATTAATGTGTGTAAGAGCTGGTCGTAGGTTTTAAGACAACAAGTAGTTCATTTAGGTATTTTAGCCATGTCTTTATAGTGCAAACAGCATTTAAACCAGATACCAAACTAGCTTTCAGCTTTACCAAGTAAAAGAAAATAAGGCAACTAATAATAAACATAATAATAATAACACTAATAAACTTGTGCTGCAGAAAAATAATTAAAGAAATAATAGACAGGAAATGATATGCAACATGCCATAAAAGTGCCCAAAGAAAAGAATTAAGTTCTAATTAATACTTTACCCGACTAGTTTAATTTACCTTCAATTTTTGTGTTCCTCACTTTATACAGCAGTTATCAATGAAAGACTTGAAGGGTTCCAGATTAAAAGGAAAGTTAAGGCTGGAAAAAAATTCAAGAACTTTAAAAAAAATTAAACGTGCAGCTAAAACGAGAACTGAGCATAACAAACATGTTACAAAATGCAATTATGCAATGCAATTAAGCCGACCAGCTACTAGCTAATTAGTAGATACCATTTTAATTACATTTAGAAACTAAGTAATGCATGCTTCATAGGTCAGAGGTCAGGACACTGGCTCTCATCGTCATAACCCCACCATCCCGTCGTGTCGCAATGATGATAACTATTAATCCGCAGTGTAGATTCTAAAACAAAACACAATTAAAGCATTTTTACTCATTTCGTAACAAAAAACACAAAAAAGCACACAACGTCCAACGTCAATCCAAAAATAAGCCGGCCACATCCGATTTATTTTATTCATGGTGTGCGGGTGTTCTACATAAAAAATGTGGAACATGATGTGCGACGTGATGCCAACAATCTCGGAGGACGGGAAATCTAATGTACGTTTTGAGACGGTTGATTAAAAAGCAGAAGTTTTCAAGATAATAATTGTATGTTGAAAATTTACGTTTCCAGACATTTGCGGAAGATGCCAACTTCGAACAACTCATGGTCACCATGTTGGACGAGAGGGATAAGCTGATGGACAGTCTTCGTGAGAATCAGGAACGTCTCACGGATACTGAGGTTAAGCTTCAGGATGCTCAAAAAGAACGAGATTCCCTGTCCAGACAGCTATCTTCTAGTCTACCTCAGGTTCATTTTATACACCGAAAGGAAATTGACGAACAAATGGAATTAACTTGAACTTTTTTCATTATTTTAGGAGCTTGCAACATTAAACAAGGAGTTAAATCAATCCAGGGAACAATTGCTTGAGAGGGAAGAAGAAATCTGCGAATTAAAAGCCGAACGGAATAACACTCGCGTATGAATTTTATTCTGGGTTTGTAATAAACTATCGTAGCTAATGTTCATATTGTATTCTTGCAGCTTCTTCTCGAACACCTGGAATGTCTTGTTTCACGGCATGAAAGGTCACTCCGAATGACGGTCGTGAAACGTCAAGCAGCTGCACAATCCGGAGTTTCTTCTGAAGTTGAAGTGCTAAAGGCCTTGAAATCTTTATTTGAACATCATAAAGCTTTAGATGAAAAGGTTGGAAAATTCGGATAAATGAATCTTAAATCATTGTTCGAATTAATTTTGGATTAACCTTTTTGACCTCGATTTATATAGGTACGCGAGCGATTAAGAGTAGCGTTAGAACGTGTATCCCAATTGGAAGATGAGCTAGGTCAAGCCAAAGATGAGGTTGGTCATTTTAAAGCTTGACTTTATTCTCTTTGGAAGCTTTGAGCAGCATGACGATTTTTTTAGATAACCGATTACAAAAGTGGAAAAAAATTGGAAAAAATCAATGGCAGCTTAGATGGTACTATTGAGAACATTTCTTCCATTAAGCAAATGGTAAGATTTCATTAGTAGCAGTCATCTATCCGACTTATTAACAAATTTGGCAATTAATTTGACAAATGAATATTCAATTTGATTCAGGGAACTCCCAATGGCTCCAGCGATCCTGAAATGGAGAAATCCAAAATTACCGAATTACAAAGCACCCTTGAGAAACACGTAAGTTGATTTCCATTAAGGCTTTAAAATACTTAGTCAAAATTTAGAGTGTAATTAATCAATGTTTTACTTTGCAGTTGTCTGAATTAAATGCAGCACAGAGGAGGTCAGCCGAGCTTTCTAGTCGAATATCAGATCTTGAAGAAACTCTGTCCAGAACGCAACGAGATTTTGTTAGAATGC